>JASDQU010097965.1:9666-21562 GCA_032191745.1 Picea mariana | reverse complement strand
AAAGCCATTGTTCCTAATGATTGTAACCATTGGATTCCTAGTACAACATCAGCACCAACCATGGGTATAGAAATCATTGGACTATTCATTACATATTACCCCATAGTAATATTGATCTTATTGCATTTTTCTAAGCAATTGATAGTTCCTCCATCTGCAATCATTAATTGAAACTCTGGCACTGGATATACAAAGAAATTGAGAGCTTTGGCTAATTTGTAGTGAATGAAATTATGAGGACTGCCAGAATCAATTAGGACTATTACCTTTTTAATTTTGATATATCCTTCGATCTTGAGGGTTTGAGGAGTGCTAATTCCAGCCAATGCATTACATGATATTGTGGGAGTAAACTCTTCAGACGAAGTTGCTTCTACATTTTCATCTTGAGATGGTTCTTGTTCTTCTTCCTCTTCACAATATATGTAGAATAATTTCTTCTCACCATGCTTATGTCCCTTACTGTACTTGTTGTCACAATTAAAGCATAAACCTTGTTCTTTTCTTTCCTCCATTAGCCATCCCAAGTCAGTGCTAAAGAAGGTATTTCTCCTTGTATCCTCATAGTGTGCTATCATTTCTTCCGTGAAAATTTTCCAAGTCATGAATGATTTGAGAGAACAAAGCCATCGATACCATACAAATTGATTAGGTTCTAAATATAAATAATCAATTCGTATGTTTTGTGTATGTGGCACATTATGTAAATCAAAGAATTGCTCCATATGAAGTATTCATGTGATTGGGTCCTTGCCATCAAACTTCCTCATATCGATCTTAGGAATGTGGTTGGTCTTCAACCCAAAGTTGGAGTTTCTTCATTCTTGATTCACCTTCCTTGTGTCCTCATCATGAATTTCATGGGATACATTTTCACTTTCCGGTGTCCTCTCTATTAGGAAATTTTTCAATCCTTCCATGGTCTCCCCTTTTAAACCATCCATCTTAGTATTTATTTCCTCCAACTTAGCTTATGTTGAATCCATCATCTCTTGTAGTTCATCTTTTGTTATCGTCTTCTTTTGTAAATCATTTATGTCCCTATGTATTTCTTCACCTTCATCAAGAGTCCAAGTAGGATTGTATGGAGACTTACTTGGTGTAGAAGTTCCCTTTTTTGGTGGCGTGTTGGCCAAGTATCACTTTAAACCTTGATTTTGAGGTGGTTCTACTAGACAATCTTCCTTTTATTGTATCTCCAAAATTTCAGCCCTTCTAAGTATGGAATTTTATTTTTTGTAGGTCTCTAATATTTATTCTCTACAATACCACAAGTCTGATCAAAAGTGGATGTTCCAAGTGGAATTTACAATAACTTCCGCACAACTTGTTGATTTTTGTCCTTTCCAGGAGATCTCACTTATATAACGTGCCCCACACAAAATAATTGATATATAATTATGAAACTTGTACCAGAACTACTACGGGATTTCCAATATCCAATGCAACTAGTCTCACTCAGTTTGGATACTCTAGGAAGAGGTTATGATTGTCTTACTTGGAACACCTATTTGAGACTAGTCAATAGGACTAGTGAGATGCCCTATCTTCCACAGGGTGTATCTACAAATGTAAGATGACCTAGAAGATGAAATTGTTACCACATATACCTTACTAATATCTGTGAATAGCCTCCCGATTTTAGGGTCGGAAACATTACATAAATATTTTTATAGCAAACATTTCGCAATGACTCAATTCATGATGATTCCAGAACCCTATCTTACAAAGGTTGTATCTCCGAAAGTATAAGGCCTCAGAAGATGAAATTTTAACCCAATGTACCTTGATCTGTCTACTAAATATCCTCCAAGACGTTCCTTCTGAAGCATTGTATAAAAAATGTTATAGATAAAATTCCAAGGTGTCTTAGATGTAGCAGTGAAACCCCAAGACCTTGAGCTTTGATACCATATGTTAGGAACCAAATATCAATATAGCATAGAAACACCTCAGAATAAGTACTCAACTCCTTGAAAAAGAGATAAATTCAGATAATAAGCCTCTTTGAGGCGGAAACCTCCTTATTCCCACATAAATGTCCAAATACAAGATGATTCCAAATGAAAATGTCTCCTTGGTATATAGGAGACTAAGAGGTATAATTACAACTAATGGAGTAAAGCCGACATAAACAAAATAACATTACTAATGTAATATGCCCCAATCAATGGGTAATGAGCCACTATTTAAGGATTAACAATCATCATCCTAGTTCTAATTTATGAAATTTTTTTTCTATATTCAAAGTTCTAAATAAAAATTTTATATCTTTAGTTTTGGATGCACAATTAGACTAGGGTGCAATTACCAATATTAGTGGTCAACCATCTAATTTAATGTGATATACCTCTTGATTTTGGACATATTAAGGACATATTAATGTGATAACACTAAGGACATGATAAATTTATCATATGGATCTAAGAAAGAAATAGTAGTAAGGTTGTTGTTTGTTGGATTTGTGCATATTAGAATTATTATAAGAAATTCCCATTGAAGATGCAGGTCAATGGTATGGATTAAGAAATCCAACCATCAGTTGGTGTGTTGCAAATCTTGGGTGCTTTAGTTGGTAATATGTCGAATGCAAGCCAAGAGTAGAACTATACAAATATTAGTTTTGTTCAATCCAAGTTGAAGAATAAGTTAGTTATGGCGATGGTTAACAATACTGCAACCCACATTTTTATGTAGGAAGTAGTGGTTATTAAAATCAATGTGCAATTGAAATTGGTGCAGTATTTTTTCAAGCCAGTAAGATATAGTAGTTAGTTGATAGAGACATGTAGAATTTAGTTAGTTTTTATGCCCTCAGGAGAAATTGGCCAAGAGTCCCCGAAATGGTTTGGGATGCGACTTGCAAATGGGCATAAAATGAATATCAAGACTCGGATTGAGGAACTGTCGACTCCGATGGATTACTGGGATAGGATTTCAACTAGGCCACCCCTCACTTCTAGGTGCCATGCCTCGGAAGTTGCTTTACTCATTGATTTCGACAACTAGTGTTTTGCTCAATTTGAAGCAATGCAACATTTGGATTAAGGGGTCCAATTTACGAAACCATGTATCGAGAGAGGATGGATAATTTGGTCACCTAGTCCATGCCTAAACAAGCTTGCAGCATCTCACAGAACTTAAAAATGTTTCTTCGTTAGTCTTTTATACCCTGAGCGGGAATTGGCCAAGAGTCCTCGAAATGGTTTGGGATGCGACTTGCAACTGGGCATAAAACAAAAACCGAGACTTGGATTGAGGAGCCGTCATCTCTGTTGGATTCTTAGCATAGGATTTTAGCTATATCACCCCTCACTCCCGGTTCCAACCCCTCAGAAGTTTTTTTTTCATCGATTTCGATAACTAGTTCTTTGCTCAGTAAGAAGCAATGCAACATTTTGATTTAAGGGTCCAATTTACAAAACCATGCCTCAGGAGCGGATGGACAATGTGGTCACCTAGTCCATGCTTAAAAAATCATGAAAAATCTCATGGAGCTCAAAAATGCTGCTATGTTAGGCTTTTACGCCCTGAGGATGAATTGTCAAGAGTCCCCGAAATGGTTTCGGATGTGAATTGAAATTGGGCATAAAATAAAAACCGAGACTCCGATTAAGGAACCATTGACTCCGATGGATTCCTGGAATAGGATTTTAACTAAATCACCCCTCACTCCCAGGTTCCATGCCTCGGAAGTTGCTTTACTCATTGATTTCGAGAACTAGTGTTTTGCTCAGTTTGAAGCAAGCCAACATTTGGATTAGGGGGTCCAATTTATGAAACCGTGCCTCGGGAGAGGATGGAAAATATAGTCACCTCATCCATGCCTAAAAAATATTGCAGCATCTCACAGAACTCAAAAATGTTGCTCCGTTAGGTTTTTATGCCCTTAGGAGAAATTGGCCAAGAGTCCCCCGAATGATTTGGGATGTGACATGCAATTGGGCATATAACGAATATCGAGACTTAGATTGAGGAACCATCACCTCCGATGGATTCCTGGGATAGGATTTCATATAGAACACCCCTCACACATGGTTTCCATGCCTCAAAAGTTGTTTTAATCATTGATTTCGAGAACTAATGTTTTTCTCAGTTTGAAGTAATGCAACATTTGGATTAAGGGGAAAATTTACGAAACCATTCCTCGGGAGAGGATGGATAATTTGGTCACCTAGTCCATGCCTAAACAATATTGCAACATCTCAAAGAACTCAAAAATGTTTCTCTGTTAGTCTTTTATTCCATGAGCGAGAATTGGCCAAGAGTCCCCAAAATGGTTTGGGATGTGACTTGCAACTGGGCATAAAACAAAAATCGAGACTCGGATTGAGGAACCGTTGTCTTTGTTGGATTCTTGGTATATGATTTTAGCTAGAGCACCCCTCACTCCTGGTTCCAACCCCTCAGAAGTTGTTTTTTTCATCGATTTCGATAACTAGTGCTTTGTTTAGTAAGAAACAATGCAACATTTGGATTTAGGAGTCCAATTTATGAAACCGTGCTTTGGGAGCGGATGGACAATGTGGTCACCTAGTACATACCTAAACACGCATGCAAAATCTCATGGAGCTCAAAAATGTTGCTTCGTTAGGATTTTGTGCCCAGAGGAGGAATTGTCAAGAGTCCCTGGAATGGTTTGGGATGCGACTTGAAATTGGGCATAAAACAAAAAATGAGACTCACATTGAGGAACCGTCGACTCCGATGGATTCCTGGGATATGATGTTTAGCTAGATAATCCCTCACTCCCAGGTTCCATGCCTCGGAAGTTGCTTTACTCATTGATTTCGAGAACTAGTGTTTTGCTCAGTTTGAAGCAAACCAACATTTGGATTAAGGTGTCCAATTTATGAAACCATGCCTCGGGAGCGAATGGAAAATATGGTCACCTAGTCCACACCTAAAAAATCTTGAATCATCTCATGAAACTCAAAAATGTTGTTCCGTTAGGTTTTTATGCCCTCAGGAGCAATTGGCCAACAGTCCCCAAAATGGTTCAAGATGCGACTTGCATCTGAGAATATAATGAATATCGAGACTCAGATTGAGGAACCGTTGACTCTGATGGATTCCTGGGATAGGATTTCATCTAGAGAACCCATCACTCCTAGGTGCCATGCCTTAGAAGTTTCTTTACTCATTGATTTCAAGAACTAGTGTTTTGGTCAATTTGAAGAAAACCAACATCTGGATTAAGGGGTCCAATTTATGAAACACTGCCTCGGGAGAGGATGGAAAATATAGTCACCTAGTCCATGCCTAAACAATATTGCAGCATCTCATGAAACTCAAAAATGTTTCCCCGTTGGTCTTTTATGCCCTGAGCGGGAATTGGCCAAGAGTCCCCGAAATGGTTTGGGATGCGACTTGCAACTGGGCATAAAACGAAAATCGAGACTCATATTGAGGAACCGTCGTCTCTTTTGGATTCCTGGCATAGGATTTTATCTAGAGCACCCCTCACTCCCAATTCCAACCCCTCAGAAGTTGTTTTTTTCATCGATTTAGATAACTAGTGCTTTGCTCAATAAGAAGCAATGCAACATTTGGATTTAGGGGTCCAATTTATGAAACCATGCCTCGGGAGAGGATGGACAATGTGGTCACCTATTCCATTCCTAAACAAGCATGCAAAATCTCATGGAGATAAAAAATGTTGCTCTGTTAGGCTTTTATGCCCGGAGGAGGAATTGCCAAGAGTCCCCGAAATGGTTTGGGAAGCGACTTGCAACTGGGAATAAAAAAAAAACAAAGACTCAGATTGAGGAACTATTGACTTTGATAGATTCCTGGGATAGGATTATAACTAGAGAACCCCTCACTCCCAGTTCCAACCCTTCAAAGGTAGTTTTTTTCATCGATTTCAATAACTAGTTCTTTGCTTAGTAAGAAGCAATCCAACATTTGGATTTAGGGGCCAATTTATGAAACCATGCCTCGAGAGCAGATGGATAATTTGGTCACCTAGTCCATTCATAAACAAGCTTGAATCATCATATAGAACTAAAAAATGTTGCTTCGTTAGTCTTTTATGCCCTGAGCGGGGATTGAGGAATCATCATCTTTGTTGGATTCCTGGCATAGGATTTTAGCTAGAGCACCCCTCACTCCATGTTCACACCCCTCACTCCTGGTTCAATCTTGGTTCATGATTGGATTCTAGTTTCCCTAAATGTTAGTTTTGAGGCTGCATGTATTACTGTCAAAGAGGTTGGGAGAATGTTGGGAGAAAGAATGGGAACCTCACTTATTTTTGAGAAAAGGGACACAACACTCCCTATTGTAGGAGAAGGCTAGTATAAGAAGTTGCATTTTCCAGAAAGAGGGGGGATAAAAGTAGTCTTTGACCACTAATTCCATAATGGGATCATCCTGTTTAAGCAGGACAGGGACTAAAATATCTTCAAGGGAATTTTATATATTTCCATCAAGGACATGGACAATTCTGATGTGGACAATTTTGCATGGAGGCATTTCTCCCGGACCTCTTCATGAAAGATTGTGAATCTATGGTGCATGTACAAATATGTGAGATGTGGGTTTATGATAATATTTTGAATTTTCCAATAACATTCTCCATTGACCTTGTGTAAACCATTCCATTTGATGTTTGTTGCACTAAGTGTAAAGAACAATGTTGGAGAATTATAAGACGTAATTTAGGTATGAGCTATTTGTTACCTCTTTATTACCTATTATTTTAATTGTATCTATATTTTGTATTGATCAAATGAGGAATTAACCCGAAACTGATGCCATTAGACACAAACTCAATCCTAAGGCCAACTAAGGAGAAAAAACAACACACGCTAATTAATCTAGAAGTCAAGCATGCAAACAAACCTTCTCACAAAGAAGCGCTAGTTGGTGATGAAATCCAACATCACAGAATCGATGTGAGAAGGGGCTAATTTTTGGTGGGTGGGAAAGTTACATTGGCAACTTGCTTAACGAACTAACACCCTGGTGCAAGTTACCTCACCGAGAATTAGGCAACCCTCCAAGGAGTTCGAGTGAGTCTAGCCAACGTCGATCCTAGGTACAACACCACCTTCCCTGTGCTATCACCTTGTGTAGGAAGTCTAAAAGATTATGGCCTCTATGGTACCACCTACTATACCAAAGTAGAGAGGGGACAGTCAACAGTCGACACCAATACCAACAAAGCAAGGTTGATTACTCTGAGGGCCCCAATGCAACCTTGTGATTGACCCTTGTGTTAGAAGGGCTTCCCAAAGTCAGTGATATAGCAACTAGATTTCACTTCCTAAATCAATGATTTATTTTTGTTTAGCAGCTTTGGAAAGTTATTCTCACAATCCTATTCCAAAGCTCTACACCTAAGATAAGGTGGGTTTGAAGAGCCCTAGAAAAGTTGCTAGATAAATTTTAATTAGCGCTTGATTTTAGGTTGTTGTTACTAAAAGGAGTGGTCGTGAAAATGATGGCATTTTGACTTGACTCTTTAAACCATGCAAGAGGAAAATGAAATGCAAGAAATTCAACTTCGATGAAAACTAGCTATGGGAAGGAGTAAGAGGTTTTAAGCAAATAAATAATTTCTTGATAGATTATTATGTGTCCAGTACTGCAAAATGACCCAAATTTTAAAAATGCCATGCAAATGTCATAGTTCACTTAGTACACCTATACAACATTGAATCAAATGTCATCATTTCTAACATTGAATCAAATAGACCAAATGACTCCCAATGGGGATGTGTGGTTCAATCGTAGATGGACCAATAATAAGGAAGGTTCTCTTTAATGGTTTTTTTATTTTATTTATGTTCAATTTTAGTGCTCTAAGATACAGTTTTACAGGGTTTAAGGCCTTCAACAAAACTGTTGGATTACTGAGAGAGGGGGTGAATCAGTAATAGAGCAATTTAACCCTTTTTAACCATATAATCCAAGTGTTATATCAATGTATCATTATTATCCAATAACTGCAGAGTAAATAAGCAGTGAACAAATGAACAATCATACACATACATAGTACACCAGTGTTTTACGTGGAAACCCAAAGAGGGTGAAAACCACATAATGCTTTATCTTATATGTCTTGAAGAATTACATTCATTGGAAGCACCAACTTCCTTTGTTTTCTAGCTGCAACTAGAAGGAGACTCCAACCCCCTAGTTTCTCAGGCTACAACCTGAGGGAAGCTCCAACTCCCCAATTCTCTGGCTACAACCAGAAGGAGGCTACAACCCCCTATGTTCTCCATCTACAACCGGAAGGTGGATACAACCACCTATCCTTGCCCCATCCAACTGCTCTGACGTATAAGTAGAATGATTGAACCACTGTCACACTATCACTGTGAGATATACTGTTGCAAACCTGTACCAATCAACCTGCACCAAATAACATGTACCAATAACATGAACCATGCATAAAACATGCATCAACTTGTACCTCAAACTATAATCAACCTGTACCATAAACAAGTACATCAACCATGCACCAACCAATACCAAACAACCTGTAATCAACCTATACCATAAACAAGTGCATCAACTATGCACCAACTTGCACCTCAACCTGTACCTTGAACAATTGCATCAACCATGCACCAAACCTATACAAATAACATGTCACAACAACTTGTCCAAACAACCTATCACAAAAACATGTCTCATCAATGTTATCAACCAAGTCAGATCTACTCACCAATACAACTCTCAAATATGTGCATCAACCAAGAATAACACAACAACTCATAATCATCACCAAGATCAATATGTGCTTCTAATAATACAAGTATGCTACATCATCCATAAACCATGTGTCAAAAATACTACTAACAAGTGCCTCCAACCATGTACCAAGTATGTACCAATCATGTATCAACTANCTCATGTATGTGTCAACTCATCAACTACTTTTCTCAACCATATACCCGACATGTACCTCAACCAAATTCCCTCATCAATTTCATCATCCAAATATGATTTGTAACTCTGTAATATACCTGGTGTATATGATCACATTCCTGTAAACCTTCCTTAACTTTAACAACAAGAGACTAGCATTTTCATCAAATGTTTCTTCAGTCTCACATGACTCGTTTTGGATTAGTCAACAACCCTAACTTGAAATAATCATAACCTTGTACATGTAATGAATAAATATCTGAAACTGATACACAATGTTATTCAGTGTGTTTTGTCGAATTCCTCCAAGTTTCACTACTTGGAACCTCTCAGAACATAATTTATAGAAAAAATGGCATACCTTGCCGAATTCTGGCTTATTCTAGAGAGCAACCTTGTAGAGTGTGCCCTGCACGAAATATTTATTGAATCTATCTGAAACTAATACAAACAATACTACCAACTGTAATATAACCAACACATTTGGTCTTACTAAATTTGGATCTTTTATGAATAAGTTATGACGTTTTTACTAGAAACACCTATTTTAGACTAGTTTCAGGACTAGCCACAAACCCCATTTTCCACGGAGTGTAACTCTAAAAATACAATGAACCACAAGTTTAATTTGTTACCACAGATACTTGGATATGTTTTCTCAATGTCATATCAATTTCACGGTCTGAGTCATTATAGAAAACAATTTATAGCGAAAATGGTGAGATGACCTATGAATAACATACCTTAGAAAGCACCATCAAAAGAATTTATCCTTCCTTGAATTCCGACTATCTTTTCTTCACCTTCCATCAGAAATTCGGCTTAGATATTCTTTGGTTACCTCAAACAACTATAGATATTCAATATTCTCAAGTGTTTATTAAATGAGAGAACCTTACCTCTTATTTATACTCTCCAAGTAGCTTCCTTAAAAACATCTTCTAGGTCACTTTGCCCACTTTCCTTATTTTAGTGTTAACCCACTTCTAATTTATCCATTAAATTTATTATTTAAATAATTTATTTTGTGTTCACATTGAATTATATTACACTCATCACTTCACTTTATTATTTACCTTCTAAAATCTCTTAAACCACTTTGACTACTTTGACCTTTTGGGGCTTCAAGCCAACATATGAGCGTCCTCCAACTTCGTAAGGCCATAACTCTCAAACCTTGAGGAGTTATGTGGAGTTCCACATACCACCAGAAATTGAATGACATGTAATATCCTTATAGAATATTATTAGCTTCAAATATATCAAAAATCATACTGTTATCCATCAAACAAACTTGGGTCCATTGCCCAAACCTGGGTTCTCCAACTTCACATGGTCATAACTCTCTATCTGTGAGTAGTTATGTGATGTTCCACATACCACTAGAAATGGAATGACAAGAACTATCCATCTAGCATATTTTCCCTAAAAAATTCACTATCCTTCATCTCATTATTCCACAATTAAGCATGGGTTCTCTTACTCCGCAAAGTGTCTTCTTGTGAGGGATTTCACCATAAGGGGACCACTTTGGAGTTCATCCATATTTACTTCTTATCAACCATGAAAATACAATAATGAGTCATATTTACATCAAAAAATATTGGGTCGATTACCCAAACCTTTGTGTTGTGGGTATTTCTTCAAGGGTTGACATCAATGACAACCAACCTCAATCAACAATCTCCCCCTTTGGCATTGATGGCAACACTCTAATGCAATACTGAAATCATATCACTCATGATCCCCTTGGAACCATGCCTCTGACCTCTACATATGATAAATCTTCTCCCCCTGGAACCATGCCTCTATCCTCTGCATCTGATAAATCTCTCCCCCTTTGTCATTAATGGCAAAGGTATGTTTCCATCTAGGGCTACTCCCCTTGAATGAATTGTTATCTTATGGTGCTTCCTCGTGTACATCTAAGACATATAAGATAAGCATTCAAAAAGCATTCATTTTGGACTGGAAATAACTCCAAGTCTTTGGTGAAGATATTCAAAGGCTTTCCGTGGAAGTGGTTTTGTAAATATGTCTGCCACTTGTTCTTTTGTGCCCACATACTCAACTCTGATGTTATTTTCTGCAACCTACTCCTGTAGAAAGTGATACTTGATTGGAATGTGCTTCATCTTGGAGTGCATCACCGGGTTCTTTGAGATACTAATGGTGCTTGTATTATCACAGTAGATTGGAATGGGCTCATCATACTCAACCTGTATATTTGTCAGAGTTTGTTTCATCCAAAGTACCTGTGTACAACATGATGCTGATGCAATATACTCTGCCTTGGCTGTAGATAAATATACCGATGATTGTTTCTTTCTTAGCCATGATACTAAACACTCACCCAAGTAGAACATTTCCCCACTGGTGCTTCGTTGGTCATCAATACAACCTGCCCAATCTACATCTGTGTAGGCAATTAGTGATAGATCCTTTCCTTTTGGATACCATAATACAAACTTTTTTGTTCCTTTGAGATATCTTAAAATCCTCTTCACTACTAATACATGTGATTCCTTTGGTGTTGCTTGAAATCATGCCACCTATCCAACTGCTTGCATTACATCTGGTCTAGATGTTGTCACATACAATAGGCTGTCAATCATTGACCTGTATTGCCTCTGATCTGTAGACTTCAAATCATCATCTTTTCTCAACTTGCA
Source organism: Picea mariana (assembly GCA_032191745.1). Classification (NCBI taxonomy): domain Eukaryota; kingdom Viridiplantae; phylum Streptophyta; class Pinopsida; order Pinales; family Pinaceae; genus Picea; species Picea mariana. Next base: position 10,007 of record JASDQU010097965.1, on the reverse strand, counting down.
ACTAGTTTGCATGGGAGTGATAACTGGTTTTCATTCTTCCATTATGAACCTCTTCAGTATTTCTTTGATATACTTGGTTTGAGAAATAAAAATTCCTTGATTTCTTTGACGTATATGAAGTCCTAGAAAGAAGGATATTTATCCAAGTACCGACATTTCAAATTCATTTTGCATATCTTTTGTAAATTTCTAGCTTAACCTGTCATCATCACTACCAAAAATAATATCATCAACATAAACTTCAATTAATAAAATATTACCTTGACTTACCTTGATGTAAAGGTTGTTGTCTGCACTTCCTTTCCATAGTTCGTAGGGAGTTTTGTCATTGTTATTTATGA
>JASDQU010097964.1:1491-19150 GCA_032191745.1 Picea mariana | reverse complement strand
CTCCTATGCTGACGAAGTTGCCTTCGGACATCCCAAAGTTCAAAGCCAAGCCTAACGAAGATCCAGGAGATCATGTGACTACCTTCCATCTTTGGTGCTCATCTAACTCGTTGAAAGACGACTCCATACAGTTGCGATTGTTTCAACGTACTCTCATTGGGAGTGCCGCAAAATGGTACATTGAGCTTGATCACTCAAGATACTCTTCCTTCGGTGAACTGGCGATGGCTTTCCTAAACCATTTCCAGTTACCTATGAGATACAACGCTGGCATCGAATTGTTGGCCAATTTCTCACAAACAAAACTGGACCATATCTTTGATCACATTCGAGAATGGAGACACCGAAAGAGTTTAATTAAGGTACCAGTCCCACAAGCATTCCTTCTTGAGTGGTTTCTTAAGTCTTTGGTCCCACAGTTGTCCAAAGACATCGTGACGTTGGGAGTATTTTCCGAAGAATATGCCATCATGAGAGCTCAACAACTTGAGCTAATCTATTCTCAGTCCGGTTTATTATATGAGATATTGCCAGATGCGCCATGCGCAATACTTGATAACACCAGACAAAGAGATGGACCACATGCCAATGGTATTATTGGTTCAGCACAAACAAAGCCCACTGATAAATTGATGAAGCAGTTGTAGCAGTTGTCTATACAACACACAGCGACCAACCAAACTACTGCTTTGGCTACTCCCCCTACCAAAACATCAGATGTACACACAATGAAATCGACTAATCCAAAGGCCACCCAACAGCCTGAGGGAAATAAAAAACGATGAAAGAAGGGTAAGGGGGATAAAAAACATACCGATAATGCTGGAGGGGACAACACTAAGAAATGGAAGTCGAGGTATCCATGCAAATTATGCGTGGAAGACCACCCGACCCATTTATGTCCTCAGTTTGCAGAAGCCCAAAAGTTTGTTATGCAACAACAACCTGATATGTTAACCAATCCATTTCAACATGGTAAAAATCTAACCCAAGCCTCTGCAAGCATGGAAGGGGGCAACCAAGGACCCTCTCCATCTTCGAACAACCCCACATACATGAATGTATATATGGTGAAGGGTGATGATTTCATATCGACTAGAGTGCATGGCTATAGTAAACCAAACACTTCTGAGAAGGGAAAAGAAGCCAAACTCCCATCTCTTCATATAAAAATTGAGAAGACATTGGGTGAAACAATGACACGCATCCCAAAAAGCACGTTCAAAAAAGATTCTCACAACCCAAACGCAAGGGCTGCCCAGAACTATTCTATGGTGGAAGATTTATCACAAACCCCTTGTGCGATGTCCGCTTTGGAGGTCCTCCAAAGTTTCCCTTCCCAGAGGAAATCCTTTTTAACCACTTTAGGATTTACCGAGACTTGTAATCTAGGTACAATCATGCTGGATACAACTGACCTAAAACCTCATTTGCCTTACCACGTAGCGTTTCATATAGTAGTGGCTTATCCCACGAAAACTTTTACTCGGAATATCTTCTGCATGGTGGTCGATGAGGGAGCCTCGACATGTGCTATGTCATTGGCATGTTGGAAGTCCGTTGGCCAACCCATTTTGTCTCCATCACATACTCTCCTCACTGCTTTTGACGTTCGTTCATTCTGACCACATGGTATCATTCCCTCTTTCCCTGTGCAGTTAGGAGGGAAGACCATGTGTGTCGAGGTAGAGATAGTCGATGCTTCCCTCGACTATAACCTCTTGTTAGGAAGGAGTTGGAATTATGCCATGAAAGATGTGGTTGCTACAGTTTTTTGGGTCTTGTTGTTTCCACACGAGGGCTGGATAGTGACCATCGATCAATTGTCTTTCTCTAGACTTGACCCTTCATTGGGGGCATCCACGGTCCCGATGATCGATAATCCTCAACCAGGTGTAGTCAACGTAGGGGTTGGTTTGTGCCCATCTTTGATGGGTACCTTCGATTACCCTCCCCCTCAAGGCGATATCAAGTTTATATCCAATCACCATAAGGTTGAGATTTTTCAAGTTTCGTCGTTCTGCATGACTTACTTCGATAATCCGTGGATACTTCCTTCCCCATCAGCCACGATGGATGGGACAGGGCACCCGGGCATGTCCATTCCCTTGTCCGCAGCTGAAGTAGCGTACTCTTTAGTCCAACACGCTTCAGCCAACACTAATCCAACTCCTGCACAAGATTTCGATCCGCTTTTAGAGCCTGTTTGGGCTCAGGGTTCTCTCGCTGACACTGATTCATTAGACTTAGTCTTGCCCTCTGATGAAGCTTTAATTGAAGCAATGACTAGTCCAGACAAATCCTGGGAAGATCTTCATCACAGATCATACTTCCTCCCAGAGTTAAGAAGAATCGAAGCTGGAGAATTCACTTTGACTATGACTAGAGATAGGTCTTGTCCTATCAATGCTTTGGCTGCTCGTGTTGTTTATGTCGAGGGTAATATGGAAAGTATCGCTGAAATGATACCTATAAATTTCTCCAGAACCCCTGGCATCATAGACAATGTTTTCGTCGAAGCATACTGCTCCCTCGAGGAGATGCCCAACATTGACCCACAAAGTGTCGATCATGAGCTAACTTTGTTGATTTTCAAGCTCGATTTGAGATCTGAAAGCAACATTCGACGAGACTGCATTTATTCTTTTCGATCTCATATGGATTAACTGAGAAAATTAACCTCTACGAGTCTTCTTTTAAGCCCTTTTCAAACCCTCTAAACATGAAAAGATTTCCAAGCGATCTTGTGGCCCTTCACACTCATTAAACTGAAATTTGAAGTCACGTCTGTCCGGTGGTAGTTTACCCCTTTTCGGTCCGGAAAGTCAACTGTACGAACAATGGTATACTCTATGGAACTTCAGTTCTCTAGAAGAGTACTCTCAGGTATAATTTTACCCCTTTTTCGGGCCTGAGGGACTAAACTTACGAAAAAGGAACCCCCTCGGAGTCCATAGTTAAGCTCTTTTCAGACTCCCTAAAATTGAAAAGATCGTCGAGTGAACTTATTCTTTCACACTCATTAAACTGGTCTAGAAGAACATTCCTAACGGAGTCCATAGTTAAGCTTTTTTCAGACTCCTTAAAAATGAAAAAATGGCCGAGTGATCTTGTCCTTATTACACTCGTTAAAATGGTTTTGAATAGACGTCTTGTCGGTGCTAGTTTACCCCTTTTTCGAACCGACTAGACTATCTTCAAAAAATGTACCCCAATGGAGTCTTCTTTTATGTTTTTTCAGACTCTCTAAATATGAAAAACCACCAAGCTTACCTTCTCTGGGCTCGTTAAACTTACATCGAAGGACATTACCAGGGTGTGTTTTGTTAACTGTGTTTGCATACCTTATACGCCAGCCTTGTAGCACTTTGCTTCTGCATCTTAACACCCTTGGACCCTGGAGGATTTTTCCCGAGTATCATTATTCTGAACATCAGTCTTGTCCTTGCGCCTTGAACTTGTATGTTTGTAACACTCGTTCCTCCATTATAACGTAACATTTCTTTATTCGTTTCTCCAACATTATTGAAAAAGTAAAAAAAAATCAAATATACTCCAAAAAGAGGAAGGGAAAAGTATTTTCTTTATTAGCAACATAATGAGTCGCCCTTGGATAAAGCACATCTGTCCGTTTGTTCATCAAAACCTGGGATTTAATACGACCTTAGGAAGCTGTTCTCACTACATAGAGATGTGTCCTCCTCCGTTTGGTTATTCTTCCAAACATATGGAGAGTTTGCATTGCCTCCTGCCTCGTAAAATTATGTTAATGCCATGCTGCCTGAGTCTCATCATTTTTCGTGCTATTGTCCAAGGGAAGTTTGTCACCAAGCCTGAGTCGACCCCTCTGTAGTTTGTCTCTTGCCCTCATACCTGGCCATCCTGAACATCCAATCAAGTCTTTGTTCGAAATCAATGAAGCCTTCAGTCTGATCATCAAGATTCTCTAGTCCATGACCGACGAGCCTTCGAAGACCTCGGGGTAGTGAAGTCGTACACTCATATTACAATCCTACCCGAGTTTTGAAGATTTTGAAGTTGTTGCTAGAGCTCTGAAGCCCTCATCTCCAACCATCAGGCCTTATCAACTTCTACGAAGATGGATACTCTACATGTATATCTTTTTGATTTCGAGATGTAGCTCCGCTGTGTACTGCTTGCGGCTACACTTTATATAGTTATATGACATGGATCTACAGTGTATTTGATTGGTAGCCATGCGTTTATTCTATTCCGAGCATGGTTATGCCTGCCTCATTGAGACATTTGTTATTTTGCAGACGACGCCTCCCGGTTCCTAGTTCCTGGGCTCACTTGTTTAGCACATCAATAAAGATTGGTAATGTATTTCGGCCATTAGATGCTCTTTTTCCCTCACACATTAGGGGACATAAGAGTAAAGAAACTATACCCAATTGCACATTCCCATTGTCCCAACCCTTTATCCATCCTTGTGCAAAGAGAGATACAAAGCAAAGAAGTTGGAGGACATTTGAAGAGGAGCCCAGGATCAGGATTCGTGGAGTAGTGGTCAGTCTCGACATTGTAAGTTGATTCATTAAAGTTAATAATAAAGAAATGATTTTCTCGTCCCACTATATGAGTTCTTCATAGTTTAGTGAATATATGTTTGAATCTCTAACCCATTAATCTGTAGAACAAATGCATGTAGAGTTTGTTGCTTGTTTTGTACGCATGTTAGCCTTGGGAGGATAGCTACTAACAAGCGATCAAGCATGAAGAAGGATCGACGTCGAATGTCCGAAACAAGTTATGTTCGTTTAACCATGTATTTTCTTGAAAGAAATGGGGATTAAGTCTAGGACGATGGTAGAAAGTAGGATTCTTTCGGTCTTATATGCATGCATAATATAACCCTAAATACTAGTCCGTAGGGGGATTTCCCACCACAACACACCGTGCCACTTAGTCCAGCCAAAACATCATACGTTGCTGTCTAATCTACTTCTCCCTTGTCGAATGAACAACATCTATTGGCACCCGACAGTTACTCGATGCCATCATGATTAAGTTCCTTTTCGTCTGCGATCGACTACATTTCCCCAATTTTTCCCTCAGATGAATCTATTATGGAAATATTGAGCATTGACGAGCTACCTCGGGATGATAACCATCCTCGATCCTCTTTTCTTCCCCCTCATGAATAAATTCAGGAAGATATACACACTATCTCCTCTCCTGATGTCAATTTTCTATCGTCTCCCATGCCTTCAACTTCTGATGATTTGGATTTGGTATTTGACATGGTGATCTCTTCGGTAGGGATATTGGAGCCTTATCTCCTTACCCCTGTCGTGACCCTCTACATGTGTTCCTTCCAGAGTGATTTTCTTCCATCCAGAGAAGATCTCTTGGAAGCCATGACCAATTTTTGTCCCTTGACGTGGTGTCCTTCCAGAGTGTTATTTTCTTGGAAGCCATGATCAAGGAGAGTCCTTGATCATAGTTTCTCTTCTCTGTATAAAGCTTGTTAAAAAATGAAACAAAGGTCACGAGCATAGTTTCTCTTCTCTGTAGCAAGCTCATTAAAAAATGAAACAGAGGCTACGAGCACAGTTTCTCTTCTCTGTAGCAAGCTCGTTAAAAAATGAAATAGAAGCTTTAAGCATAGTTTTTCCTCTCTGTAGCAAGCTAGTTAAAAAATGAAACAAAAATCTAGGGATTGAACCTGGAACCCTGAGCATAGTTTCTTTTTCTGTGTCAAGCTCGTTAAAAAATGAAATAGTCACCTCTCTTGAACCTTCTTTTCATTCACTCTTATCTTCTTTCTCCATTTAGTAGAGAAATTGGTGATAACCTCAACGTCGGTGAATGAATTGAATCTTGGAGGGCATGTCTCCATCCTTTGATGATCATTCTGGAGTTAAGCCACTAGATTTCAAGTTGGGGGCATACCAATCTTGGTCTTTGTTCTTTCTCGTGCTTAAAAAAACATGAGAATGTAACTGGGTAGACTTTTCTAACTTTTTTGGACTCTCATGGTTACACGAAGAAGGAACCCCTTGGAGTCATCTTTGAGCTCTTTTCAGACTCTCTAAACATGAAAAGATTGCCGAGTGATATTGCTTCCTTTCCCACTCGTTAAAAGGTTTGAAAGGGCGTCTTTTGAGTGATAATTTATCTCTTTTTCGACCTAGCGATACTAACATTACGAAAAAGGACAACATTTGAGTCATCTTTAAGTTGTTTTCAGGCTATCTAAATATGAGAAACCACCGAGTTTACCTTCTCTAGACTCGTTAAACAATCATACATTGAAGGGCCCACACGGGATTGAACCCTTACTTCTTCCAGTTTGTTAAACAAAGGAAGAGGGGCTTACCTAAGGTGAGTCATATCGAGCATGTGTTACCCTCCTCGAGATCGTTAAATTAAAAAGAGGTACTCGTCTATCTGAATTGGGGAAAAAATTGAAAGAAGCAAGCCAAGAAGTTTTTTGAGACCACTACAAGTAAGTCTTACGGTCGCCCTTGAACACGACACTTTGTATTTGCATGCATTTTAATCCGTTGAACCTCTGCACTGAGCCAATCCTTTGAGTTTCTTTTACTCCTTTGGGTCACCTGACGAAAGTCACAGCATCCACTGCATCATCAAGTTTTGGTCCATATCACGTTTCTGCTATTGTGCCTCGATGTTCAAGGGAAGTATCTGCCTCGAGAGTCATCCATCACAAATATCCTATTTCAATACCCGTGTCAGTTCATGTTCATTTGATCTACCAATTACATCTATGTGTTAGTTTCATGTCATTGATGGGGGATACATCAAGGCCCTCCTTCGATGAGTCTATTCCTATCGACTTCAACACATTATCCAGGAACTAGACTTAGAAACCAGTTAATACCTTAGGACCTACATGCCTCAATGGCAGGCCTCCTCATGTCCGACAATGGGTTTACATCATTGATGCCTGATCGGTTGATTCCATAGATTTTCAATTTCATCTCATTCATTCACATTCATCGGTATGTACTAGAGTACCTTGGGAATCATTGACATCAATGGTGATCTCCCTCACGCTTGTTAACGGTTTACATCATTGACCGATAATCAAGTGGTTTCTTCCATGTTCGACATCAGGACATCTATTCGCATGGTTAGATTTGTACTGCATTAGGATTGGTAAGAATACCCTGGGTTGAGTGTCATCACTCTTATGTATACTTTGCCCAGGTTGCGAAGGAGTTCTTTTGAACTATGACACATATACTATTACATAGATCCACTTTGTATTGGTCGTGGCTATGTCTTGTTGTCTCGTAGATCCACTGTGTATTCTTTGTGGCTATGATCAGTTCAGGTCATAGGAGTATAGATCCACATTGTATCTGTAGTGGCTATACGATTTTGTCAATATAATTATGGATACGCAGTGTATTTTATGGCGGCCATACCTAAAAAGTCTTTATCACTCAAGCATAGGTATGCCTGCCTTGGGTTTTGAAACATGCATAATATTTGTTTGATGGTTGTGTGAAGCTTTTTCCGGTTTCTCTGCGTCCATACCCTTGCTTGAAAAAGTCTACAAAGTACTTCAGTCATCATCGTCTTCTAACTTCATACTTTGGGGGGAAATTTGTTACACCTCAAAATTACTCACTTCGATAGTGTCGCAAGTGTCGTCATTACAAGTGTTATAAGTGTTGCATCTTCTCTGCAAGTGTTGCATCTTGACTACAAGTGTTGCAAGTGTCACAAACATCATACTGCCATCTTTCCCATGTCATTCCTCTAATGAAATCACAAAGACACTTAAGACACCTCAAAGGCTAGTTTGGAAAAAGAGAAATCAGTTGATAGGAAGTACAAACCTTTTGCGATTGAAAGAACCACTAAAAAATTAATTTTGGAGAGGAGTGCTCCCCTACCCACTGTCAGGGAGTGTTGGCACTCCCTAAGCCTCTTTGGGGGAGTGTTTGAGGTCCCCGTGCACCCTTTTTGGTGAGCGCTACCCTTTTCTGAGCAAATGTTGGGTTTATTGAGGCAAATTAGGGAAGAATCCATCAATTCCTGAAGGTGGTTGGATTCAAATAGATGGTCAAGGCATGATCTTAGGGAAGATCCTCAACTTAAGGAGAGGAATCCTTAACTTATCCCAAATATCTCTCAAGTGGTTGGACCTCTCCAAGGTTATATAAGGAGGCGTTCTCATGGTGAAAGGTACAATGGAGATTGAGAATTACATAAAACTTATGATCTCATGAGTGAAATGTCATCAAAGCAATCAGTGGAGATTATTTGAGCAAAGGGGTTGGACAAGGAGAACTGGAAGAAGCTATTACACCTTCATTCAAAGGATTGTAAGTACTTTTACTTGTTCTCATTAATAATCAATGCTTTTCTTTCAAACTTATGCTTGTTCCATATGAGTTTGTCTGCAGTAGATGGATCTATATTTGAGCTAATCTCAGTAGAATAGGAAGTCCATTGTATCTTTGTTTGTTTTGTAGGACCTATCAGGGAGTTCAAGATCGAAGCTCTGCCTAGACTTTGCAAGGACAAACATTGCTAATAAGGTACATATCTTTCTCCTTCTCTTTCATTTATTAGCTTGATTAGATCTAAAAGGAAGTCAATGTCCATGTTAAGCACTTTTCTGTCTTGGCCTTAGGAGTCTAGAGACCAAGAGGGAATCCACTTGTCCACAGGGGGATTCACCTACAAGATCATGATATGGAGTTCCTCGTTTAGTTGGCGAAAAAACTAAATGCTTAAGTTTTTTTTTTTGGTTTTTGAATTAAATGACAACGAAGAGACATTTGTTGATTGTAAAGTTTTGTAAAGAATGAAAAAGTAACAACGAATAGAAGGGAGACATATTCTTTTTGAACGAAAAGTTTTGTTTGAATAAAAATACATGCAAAGAATGAAGCGAAAGATTGTAACATATATATTTCTGCGTATGAAATATAAAATATTTTTTCTACCAGAAGAAAAAAAAATTGAATTTTCTTATTTTAGTGACAATTTGAATATTATTGATGTGGTGCTTTCTAATGTCTCTTTTTCCTACTAAAGAGACACCTATAACAACAATGTCTGAATTAAAGACCATACAAATGTTTTAAGTTCTTATTTGAGACCAATAAATTTCATGAGATATTTTGTGAATCCATAAAAGTGTGCAAGTCATGAATATTTTTCACAATTACAAAAGAGTTAAGAGACACTTAAAAGCACTTTATTCATATTTTGAAAACTACCTTCATTGTATCTTAACCAAATTATTGGATCATGTTAACGAAATTCACGGGGATCTCTGTAACTCACTAGAAATGGCGGTCAAAGTTTTTTGACAGTGGGATTGTCTCATAGGATAAGACCTTAGACTGCCACTGGTCCTAAACTCCTCAAATATGGTGAACATGGTCACATGTCTAGCACCCAGGCCAAACTGGACCCTCCCTCCCACTGGACCTATCACTTTTGACTTCTATCTTGGTTGTTGAGACCCCCAACTAGGGCGCAGTTATTATAGAGGTGACGACTTATCGTAGAGACCCATATCATTTATTATTAGTTGGGTAGTGGTCTTGTCGATGGTTTGGAGAAGGAGTAGTTGAGCGAGGTGACAACTATTCGTTAGAGGTTATGTAGCTTCTGGATGGAGGTTGAGGTCAATGCACTTATGGGTGCGGTTGACGAGTCCATCTGGAAGAGTGTCAAGAGATTTACCTTGGTTTGTGAGCTTAGCACTGGTACCGCATTACCTAGGATGAAAATTTCCCCCTTTGGAAGTAACTCTTTCAATCCTCTGGTTTCTACTATTCCTACAGACCCCCTCTCCCCGCCGACTACCGACTTCCTACTTGGTCTAGTCTCTTTCCACAGGCACACTATTAATGAGAACCGCCGAAGCAATGGCTCTTTAGTGGGGATGTAGACTGGTCACTTCCCATAGAAGAAGTGGCTTCCAACAGACCAAGGCACTAAAAGATTGTGGAAAACCAACAAATCCAAGTGCAAACTAGTCATGGGGTATGATGTTGGAATGGAGGAAAGTGTGTGATTGTCACTATGTGCGTTAGTGGGTAGGATTTCCTACCGTTCATTATCAAAATGCTCTCTCCCAACATGGATTTCGAGCGCCTAGTCTTCTCTATTGGGCTATGTCCCATAGATCATGTACCTCTCCCATGGTTTGTTCGACTTCCTTTTCAAGTCCCTGAAGGACACAATAGATTTTAGACACTCTGTGGGATATTAGTGGATGTAGCCTGATGCTTAAAAGGTGGCGAGTCATTTTTGACCCATCCATAGACTATTTCCACTTTTTCCATCTGTGGGTTTTACTACCAGGCTTGCCACTACAACTATGGACTGAAAAGGCTTTGGAAGCTAGAGGAAAAGAACTTGGACAATTCATTAGCCTAAATGAAATTTCTCTAAAGGGCTTTGATAGAAGGATAGCCATGATTTTAGTAGAGATTTACATACACCCGGGAGTACTGGAGTCCCTGGATATCAACTAGAGGGGACACACAGTGACCCAACGATTGGATTATCTTGGTATCCCCTTTAGATGTACCATTTTCGCAGGACAGGACATCTGCATCGAGATTGCACTGGCGAGATGAAAGAGGAAGGGTTTGAAGCTTCCTACCTTAGAAAAACCTCCCACGAAGACTCTCTTGGCATAGACTCACTCGAATCTGTTGTTGGATACAACGCAGAAGGAGGGGACTGGCCGACTGCTACACCAAGCACCTTGACGGGTAAGCTAAAGTTACTCTATCTTTCTCTTTACTTCACAATGTCTTCTTGGGAACGAGATACACTGGATACTTCTGCTGCTCTGGGAATGGATCTCTCATGAGGCACTACTACTGAACCATTGTTGGAACAACCAAGTGATACAATTATCACTCCTTTGAAATTGGCAGGAGAAAAACCTTTGTCATCGCTCACAAACCCCCTAGACTATAGCGACCCCTCTTCGGCACTTGGTGGGGCCACTACTGACCCTCCGATTCTTACCTCTTCCATGAGAATTGTTGCTACTTTTACATTAGGGTTCCCATCCATTGACTCTATGGTGGTTAGGGATGTCCTTTCGGACACAAGGGACACTGCTCCAGGAGAAACCTCCTTGGGAGCCATCCTGAATACTTTGGTACTAACCTATAAAGAGACGTTGATCCATGTTCCTCTACCCACGTTTCAGGGAAGGTTTCTCATCCATGGAGAGACCATGGAGACCAATTTAAACCACTGTGCTAAATTCGGTGAGGCACCTGGGAAAGACTATTCCTGGTCACAGGGATTGGGACTAGAGAGCTCTCCCATTAAAACTTGAAGTGCTCGAAAAAAATCCTTCTCTGCAAACACTATACCGGTTACTTATTCACCTGAATCTACTGATCTTGGGGTGCTTAGAGGCATCAAATCCCTGGACAGGTCAAGGTCATGATCCTTCTTTCCCTTAACATCAGATGGGTGGTAGGAACCCTAAAAATTGCTTCCCTGAGGTGAGTTTTAGATAGAACTTTACCCGACATCATTTTTCTACAAGAAACACTAGTCGACGAGAAGAGAGCTTGGGTTTTCATAAGTTCCTTAAGACCCTCTTGGTTTTTATATGAAATAAAATATGTTGGCATGTCAGAGGGATTATTGGCAGCCTAGGATCCCTCAAAATTTGATCTGGAACCTTTCTTAAGTTGTGGTGGTATATTGTTGACAGGTACCTGTTGTGAAAACAAAAGGAAACTTACACTTCTTAACGTATATGGCCCCTGCACTAACATAATCACATTATGGGACAAAGTTTATGCTCTTGGTTTTCTAGCTGGAACAAATTGTATTGTTGTGGTGACATTAAATTCGCTCTAAAAGTTGATGAGGTTTGGGGGAACACACAATTACAGGACCAGACAGATGGACATTTAAGATCAATCTTCCTTAGAAACAAACTTGTGGATATCTTACCGACGGTCACAACTCCAACATGGAGGAATGGTATATCGGGTTTGGAGAGCATTTTAAAGGGGATGGATAGGGTTTTTATCTCTAAATATCTACTACAACACACGGGAAAGTATAGGTCGTAGGTAGCTTACCCCTTCCTCTTAGACTATGCCACTGTCTTCCTTAAGCTAGACACTTCAGATCATCGATCAATATACTCATTCAAGTTCAATCTAACATGGCTACAGGATCCATATTTATCGTTGTTAATCAATAAGGTCTGGACATATGATAAATTTCTACAATAAACAAACATACAGATAAGATTAGCATGGAAATTGAAGCTCTTGAAACAAAAGGTCAAAATTTGCGCTGAAGAACAAAGGATAAAGAAATTTTTTAGATTAGTACAACTAGAGGAAGAGATATTGACAATGATTCTGGAGAAATCTTCAGGGACTCGACCTCTTGAGACATACAACATTCTAAATACTCTAGAGGAAGATCACAATAGACTACTTTTGGTTGAAGAAGAACTCTGGCGATAAAGGAGCAGGGAAATTTGGATAAAGAGCGGGGATCAAAATACAAAATATTTTCACCATTTTTCCAGCTACAGGAGAAACCGTAAACACATTTGGGAATTAATGATAGATGATGAGGTGGTCATTGTGGGACAGAAAAATATCACAATAGAGGCCCATAGATTTTACAAAAGCTCCTACCAAGAATCAGGCCAAACTAATATCATCGATCAAGCCGCCATTTTTCGGTGATTTCCCCAGAATCGTTAGAGAGGAGGAAGTTGCACAACTATTTAGGGCTTGTACAAAGGATGAGATTTGGGATGTCCTCAAATATTTTACTAAGCACAAAATTATGAGATCTCAAAGATGGACTATTAAGTTCTATTTTCACTTCTTCGAGCTTGTAGGTGATGACCTATGAGACTTGGTTGAAGGCTCCATGATTAGAGGAAGAGTTAACAGAGCCTTAAATTCTACTTTCTTGGCTCTTATTACTAAAGCCAACAAACCGACCACCTTTGGAGACTACATTCCTATAGAATTATGCAACATGTGCTATACGATCATTATAAAAGTCCTAACAAATAGGATAAAGTCTTTTCTTTCTAGGACTTTATCTGGTGAAAAACTGGGTTTTCTAAAAGGTCAATAGATTCTCGACGCCATTGGTATTGCCCAAGAATTCCTTCACAACATTAAACAGAAAAAAATACAAGCATTAATACTGAAATTAGATCTCAAAAAATCATTTGACTGTATTAAGTGGGACTACATGAGATTGATACTACTGCAATATGGTTTTGGCATCCAATTCACAAAGTGGATAATGGGTTTCATTTCCAGTGCAACATTCGTAGTTCTGATAAATGGGAAGACAAACCCTTTTTTCCAGAGTGAAAGAGGATTGAGCCAGGGATGCCCTCTCTCCCCCTTACTGTTCATCCTTGCAATGGAAGGTTTAATCCTGCTCTTAAAGAAAAGCCAGGATGAAGGGAGATTAACTGGAATCAAGGTTTCAAGGATAGTAAAGATCCTACATATACTCTTCGTGGATGACGTCCTTCACATGACAAAATAAACCTATAGGAATGGAGGGAGATAGAATCCATCTTAAAAACCTTTTGCAGAGTGTCCGGGCTCCAGATTAATGTTTCTAAATCCACATTTCATTACTCAGGGCTACAAGGGGAGGACTTAGAAACCTACAAAGCAATTTTCCCTTACAAATTCATTGAGATCATTGATGTCTTGAGATACCTGGGTTGTTTCCTCAAACTTGATATATATAAAGCAGACGACTGGAGGTGGTTACTTACAAAATTTTATAAAAGAATTGGGTTTTGGTGCAATAGGTGGATATCGCTCGAGGGGTGCTTTGTCCTGATAAAATCCATCTTGGAGAGCCAAGTAGTATACTGGATGGCGTTGGTTTCCATCCCAGTAACTGTCCTCAACAAGATCAGACAGCTTATCTTTACTTTTTTCTGGTTGAGAGGCATATATAAAAAACATATACATCTTTGCAGTTGGGAATCCATTGTTAGACCGAAGCATTCAGGGGTTGGGGATGAGGATCATCTTCCTATTTATCAAAACGCTAGTGACAAATTCACTTTGGCAAGTGATGACTAAACAAAATTTGGTATCGTTTCATAGTGGGAAAATATATCCCACACTGCTCGGTAATGACCTGGCTGCAACTAGCAAACACCAGCTCACCCAATGCTTCACAGATCTAGAAAACGCTAAAAAATTCATTGTACATTATACAACACTGGCTATGATGGAAACTAGGGTTGGGCCACTCGATACACATGGGTCAGGACACTATTCTGGGGATGGGGACCTATGCATACATGTCCCAGGAACTCCTTGCTGCATTAAAAAAACAAAATTTATATTTCTTCTTTTAGGCCAAGGGAACTACACCTCCAGGGACCATATTCCCTCAGTGGAAGGGTAGCAAAAAGCTCGGCCTCATGGGGAACTTGGCAACAAAATGACAATGATACTACAGAGCACTCCTTGGAGCAGGGATCCAGCTACAAGACTAGGATGATGAGCTACACTGGAATGGGGGATATAAGTCAGGGATAATTACAGTAAAAAATATATATGAGGCCTTAACAACAAAAATATGGAATAAAAAATGCATTGGATGGCGGAAGAATATTCGGAAATGGAATATTTCTCAAAAAATCAAGATGACTAGCAACGACAAACAAAATTCTAACCTGGGACAATCTACAAATTCGAGGATGGGAAGGACCAAACTTGTGCCACCTATGTCAAATGGATTCAGAATCAGTCGCATATCTATTAGTAAATTGTACATTCACACAACAGATTTGGAGCAGAATTAAAACGGACTTAAATCTTAGGACAAATTGGGAGGGGACCTCCTTGAGCATATGCTTAGAAGGTTGGGAAAATATGGAGACAAAGTATCCACATCTACCATGCCTGGTCAATTGCCATATTTGGTTAGATCGTAATAAGACAATCTTTGAATGAGGGAGACCATCTATCAATAGTATTTGTTACAAGATCCTTGGGGGACTTGAATGTGCCAAGTTGCAAAAAGAACCAATGCAAAGATTTATACAACCTACAATACAACTTGGTAGGACTACAGGCTGGTTTGATGGAGCAGCACAAAAAATGGACAACAATGTGGAGCAGGTGGCCTCATAAGGACCGTCGATCACACAATATATAAGTGGACATACAATTGTGGAGCAAGCAAAAACAAAAAAGTAGAACTCCTTGGAGTCTGGGAAACACTCACCTTGGGAACCAGATTTCACATTGTGGATATGCAGGTTCTGGGAGACTCAAGAATTATAATTGATTGGGTAAACAACAAAGGAAAACTACAAGTCAATTACCTGGAATGATGGAAAGATAGAATTAAAGAGCTCTACAAGGGCTTTACACTGATCACCTACACACACATTTTACGAGAATCAAACATGGAGGCTGACCTTCTTTCCAAGTGAGCACTACAAGAGAAGGAGGGAAAAATAATTTACCAGTGGAAAGATGGCCAAGAGGGACATGTACTATTTCTAAAACTTTTTTAAAGGCAAACAAAGAAGATACTAGCAAATATGTTTTGTGTATATTCCATAGGGTGGATTTCTAACCAAAGTCACTTGTTTAAAACACTCTTATAATAACACACATAGTCGGATAAAAGGTACTTAGAAACTACAAGTCTGTACTAACTGTACACAATATTGATAGTCCAATATATAATTTCACGATTAGTAAATAGTTTTCATTGCAGGGAAGCATTCATGTAATATTTTGATATTACCAAACATTATATTACATTATATAATTATAATGAATAATTTTCTTGTCGAAAAAAATCTTGTAACTTGATCATCTTCTAAGACCTTTAATGGATCATCTTCACATTGCAACACGCTTTGAATGTCTATAGTCACTTTTACGCTTTAGCAATCATATGCACCTCTTCCAAAACCAATTTCCAATATTCACATTCTCTAAAATAGGTATTATGCTTTGATACCGTCTAGGTGGTATTATGCTTTGATACCATGTAGGGAAGTAGGATGCACACATTATAAATATTTGGAAATTAACAATGTTTACAACAATTTTAATCAATGTGGTTTAACCATCTAATTTTTAATCACGATATATAATATCACATTTATCATATATTATTTAATTATATAATATTATATTTATCATATAGTTTAAATATTAATATAATTAAATATCATATTAAGTTTTTAATATTTTTTATTTAAATATTATTAAATTATTAATATTTTTACATTTTTTTTAATAAATATAATTAATATGTTTTAAATAAATGTATTAAATATTTTTTCCCATTTTTATCTAATTGTATTTTTATGATATTAGTTTTTATTCATTATTCATTTATTTTTATGATATAAATTTGGATTAAATCTCAATTTTATGTTGTTTAAATTTTACTTTTGAATGCATAAATAAATTTAAAAGACATGGATTATATAAATTTAGGCACTCAAATATGCATTAACATTTATTAGTGCATAATAAACCATAACAAACACATCCACATAATGCACAATACATCAATATTTACGTGGAAACACAATGCAGGAGAAAACCACATAATGCTTTTTTTAAATGTCAAGAATTACTTTCAAGGAAGCACCAACTTCCAATTCTCCAACTACAACTAGAAGGAGGCTACAACCCCCTATGTTCTCCAGCTATAAACGGAAGGTGGCTACAACCACCTAGTTTCTTAGGCTACAATCTGAGGGAAGCTCCAACTCCCCAATTCTATGGCTACAGTGATTCAGATTTTATGAGCATAACGAAATGACTACAGATTATTAACACATGCTTAACACAAAATAACAGAGATACAGTAAAGCTGGTTTTCTATTCAATAAGGAAATAAGTTGAAACTGTAAAATGCAGTGGAAAACAAGTTTGCTGGAATGGTGGCGTCTTATCTCTGAGAAGAGATGTGATGATTGCGCTCATTCGCAAGAAGAATATTACAATAAGGCTCTAAAGGTCTTTTTACAATAAACAGGAGTGTCAAAAACCCTAGACATCCAAAAACCTAACCCTAGGAGATGAAGCGCCAAAAGTCATGTGGGCCCTGTTTGGGTAAGTCAGTACATCAACTTCCCGGGGTTGTAACTTTTGCATACAATCTCTATTTTAGGCACACGATAGCCTATTGGAAAGATCTATCCGAGGACTACAACTGTTGATGAAAATTTCATGATGATATATATTTTACCGGAAGATACCCCAAAAAATGTCGTTTAGGGCCTCAAAACAGCTCTGGAAGTTTAGGACCAGAAAAACTGCTAAAATAGTAAATTACCAAAATTGCCAGAAATCTATTTTGAGCTAGCTGGAAAAGGTGAGTGGCCACCGATATCCACATGGATCAATCCTCCCTCCTTAGGAAGAAATGGTTTCCATTGCGTTCAGTTCCCCCATAAGATGATGAAATTTCTGCTGAATTTGGCCCCGGGTGAGCCACATGCCTTGGTGCAAGAGCTGCCCTGCTTTGATGACTCGATAAAGATGGATCCTTTCCTATCAAGTGCCCTTGATATACGTGTCCACAATCTGATCACTATATTCCTATTGTATGCAGTCGAGGTTGAGCTATGTTGGTGTCAGTTGTTCTTCTACATATGAGGTGTCCA
>JASDQU010097963.1:0-11661 GCA_032191745.1 Picea mariana | reverse complement strand
GAAAAAGTTTTAAATCATTGTCACCTTGGAGCTTGTGGCGGTCATATTTTTGGGATGGCAAAAGGAAACATAGGAGCCCTCATTATTTACAATCACGGAAACCCGAGAATCCTTCAGAAATGCTATTAAGGAACAATACTACCTTGTCAGAATTTATGATGACTTGTATACCAAATGGACCACATTGCGGCAAGAAAGAGACCAAGCAGTGCCAGAGTTCACAAATATCTTCCATACTTTGCGCATTAAGCTAGGTATCAAATATTCAGAGAGAAATATGGCACTCAGGTATCAGGGTGCTCTGCATAGATACATACAGATCGAAATGGAATTTTTGGACATCTCATCCTTGGGTGCATCCTACTGATATGTCATCAAAATCTAGCAGAAGCTCAAACAAAAGACGCAGCAATTTGAGCCTGGGAACCCCTCACACCAAAAGCCAGTAAAGGGCGGCCCCAACCCACATAACAAAGGACAGAGAAAATATGGATGGTATCAAGACAACCAGTCCAAGCCACAAGCAAAGAAGGACATTAGAAAGACAAAGAAAGATACTAGGAAGTGGTGTGACTTCCATAAGATCCCTTGGCATAACATCGTTGATTGTCTCTCAAAGTAGTCGCAGGTAGCCAAAGTGAAAGCCTCTTAATCAAATGCGGGTTCTGACTTTGAGTCGGAACCAAAAAGGGGAAGATGGATCATTGATGAGGAACCCAGTGCCACCATTGCTACCACCAAGCTCCAGCCTGGTGAACCAGATGATCCAAAAGAAGGTTAAGGCCTATTCCATTCACAAATGTGGGTGAAAGGCACCCCGCTGCACTTCATCGTTGATAGCGATAGTTAGAAGAACCTCATATCATTAGAGGTCTTCAAGCGGTTGTCCATGCCAACAATGCCACACCCACAACCCTACACCATCAAATGGCTCCACCAAGGAAGCGATCTCTGTGTCAGTCAACAGTGTCGAATGTTGTACTACATCAAGCCCTTCAAAGACGAGTTATTGTGTCAAGTTGCTCCTCTCAAAGTTTGTAATGTTATTTTGGGACAACCTTATTTATGGAAACATCATGATGTATATGAGTCTAGGCCTCATAGTGTTAATACTACTATGAATAGGAAATTGTACAGGAAACTTGAGGCAGTCCCTCCTAGCGTTATTTCCTTGATCTCTTCCAAGCAATGCAGGAAGGTCATCTCTTAGACCAAGAAATTTTTATTCTTTGTGATTCTCTCTCAGAGTGAGCAAAATATCGCAGCCACATCCAGGGCCTCCATGGCCTATCTCTCCACACAACAAAAGCAATTGGATAAGGTCATGGAAGAATACTCAGATATCTTATATTCTCCTATCAGGGTACCTCTGCACTGCTAGGTCAAGCATCCCATCGATCTGACCCCAATTGCATCGCCACCCAATGGGATAGTCTACTGCCACTCTCAGTTAGAAAAAAAAGAGATCAAGAGGCAAATCTAAGAACTAATCCACAAGGGGCACATTTGTCTCAGCTCATCACCTTGTGGGAGCCCAATCGTTCTGGTTCAGAAGAAAGACAGGACCTGGCAACTCTACATTGATTACCAGGCCCTGAATAAAATCACAGTCTGAAATTGGTACCCAATTCCCCAAATCAACGACCTCCTTGATCATCTCATGGTGTCCAAATACTTTAGTAAGATTGATCTGAAGTTTGGCTACCAGCAGGTCCTAATAGAACAGATAGATGTATGGAAGACCACCTTCAATTCAAAAGAAGGTATTTTTGAATGGTTGGTCATGCCCTTTGGTTTAAAAAATGCTCCAGCAAATTTTATGAGGATGRTGGACRATATCCTACRAMCTTTCACCAATAATTTTGTAGTGGTGTACCTGGATGACATCCTCATCTACAACAAGACTTGGGTGAAACACTTGCAACATATTCAGTAGGTTATACACACCCTGCAGCAACACAAACTATATGCAAACTTGGAAAAATTCTCCTTCTGCATGAACAAGGTCCATTACTTATGCTACATTGTTGATCAGCATGGTGTGCATGTGGATACAGCCAAGATACAGGTCATCCATGACTGGCCAGCCCCAACCACACTCAATGAACTTCATAGATTCTTGGGACTCATCAATTTCTATTGCAGGTTCATGTTTGTATTATCTCATATCTCATGGGCCCTCATCCAAGTAACCAAGGGTGGAAGTAAGGAAAAATTTCTGTGAGGCCTGTCCCAACAACAAGCCTTCGAGAAATTGAAGAATCGTTTGTGCTCATCCCTAGTACTTTCATTACCAGACCTACAACATCCCTTTGATATCAAGAAATATGCTTCAAACTATGTTGTGGGCATCGTTCTCACTCAACACAACCACCCTGTGGCATATCATAGTGAGACACTATCAGATGTTTTCTATAAGTAACCTACTTATGAGAAAGAAATGTAATCCATTGTGCAAGTCTGCCGCCAGTGGATACATTACATTCTTGGGAAGGAGACAATCATACACACTGATCACAAGCCACTACAGTTCATTCAGACCCAAGGAAAATTGTAGAATGACCGCCATCAGAAGTGGTCCACATACTTATAGTAATTCCACCTCAACATCAAGTATAAAACATGAAGTACCAATCGATTTGTTGATTTCCTTAGTCGACCTCCAGTCATGACACTCACCACGGTGCTACACTCGTGCAGCCATGAGACCTCTGGATGGCCCCACCTCTATGAGACAAACCTTGAATTTTCCACCACCTACCAAATGTTGGGCACCAACTCAATGGTCGCTAATTTCCATCTTCAGGACGGGTTGTTGTGGCATGACACTTTGGCGTCGAAAATATAGTGGTAGTGCTGCAGAAACATTTCTATTGGCTGAAACTTCGACAAGATGTCGGCAAGTATATCAAGTCCTGCACTGCCTTCGCTATTACCAAAACAACCACAAAGAAACAGGGCGTGTACACGCCTCTTCCTACTCCTGACAGGACATGGGAATCCATCTCAATGGACTACATGTCGGGCCTCTCGTCCACCAAAAGAAGAAATGACTGTGTTTGTGTGGTTGTTGATTGCTTTTCCAAGATGGCGATTCTAGCCGACTGTAAGAAGAACATCACAGTAGAAGCCACTACCAAGCTCTTCTTTGAATGAGTATGGGTACATTTTGGGATCCCATAAACCATTATCTCAGACTGTGATAGTTGGTTCCTCAACACATTATGGTCGAGCCACTGGTCACTGTTGGATACCAATATCACCAAATCCACTGCCTTCCACCCCCAGAAAGACGACCAAATTGAGGTCATCAATAGGATGATTGTACATATCTTGCACATGTACAATTCAAAAAAACCCCGCACGTGGGATGTGAGTCTTTCTTATGTCCAACATAGCTACAACCGAGCCCTACATATCTCAACTGTCCACAACCCCTTTAAGGTGGGGTTGGGATTCCAACCATTGGGCCCCATGGATGTTGCACTACCCCTAGCGACCACATCAGTTGACTCATCCCCTCCTCCACCAGAAGCTGACAAAGCCACTCGATTCATTTATTGGAGTGCATCCGCCAAAAGGTTCAATATATTCTACAAAATTCTAATGCCAAGTACAAGCAGCGCCATGATCAACATCGGGTGCCACATAAGTCTCAGGTGGGAAACAAATTTTGGTTGCAGTTGCAGAAATAACACCTTACAGGGACCCATAAGAAGTGTTTCCCACTCTGTTATGGGTCATACACCATCACCAAGGCTGTGGATGACAATTATTTTGAGCTCAACATTCCCCCTTTTCTTGGCATGCACCCAGTCTTCAACGTGGCTCTCCATAGGCCATATTTCCCATCATTATTGAACACCTCAGAGATAGAAGAGCAGTTGAAACCAACAAATCTCAACCCTGATTACACGCATTAGGTATCCAGTTATCATATTGTGGACACGCAGATTAAGGGAACTCAACAGCAAAGGATCCAACTTTATCGAGTTGTCAAAGCAGGGCAACTCCTACACCAAGGAAAGTGGCTCACCCGGGGCCAAATTCAGCAAAAATTTCCTCATCTAATGGGGGGAATCCATGCAATGGAGAACATTAATTCCTAAGGAGGGAGGATTGATCCAGGTGTATATCGATGGCCAACCACCTTTTCCAACTGGCTCAAAACAGTTTTCTGGCAATTGTGTTAATTTACTATTTTTAGTAGTTTTTAATTTCCGGGGCCATTTTGAGGGCCTAAATGAAGGTTTTTCAGGATTGATCTTATCAATGATAGTGAAAGGCTCCAATTGAGCCCCCAAAATGAATCACCTCTACGATACCTTTCCAATGAGGTATCGTGTGCCCCAAACAGAGATTGCATGGAAAAGTTACGACCTCAAGAAGTTGATGTACTAACTTACCCAAACAAGGCCCACATGAATTTTGGCGCTTCATCTCCTAGGGTTTGGTTTTTTGGATGTCTAGGGTTTGTGACATTTCGGTTTATTGTAAAAAAGGCCTTAAAATCCTCATTGTAATCATATTCTTTTGAATAAGCACAGTCGTCACGTCTCTTCTCAGAGATAAGCCACCACCATTCCAACAAGCTTGTTTTCTATTGCATTTTACAATTGCAGCTCATTTGCAGGACACTACTGAGTATGTTGTGGAAATGGAATATTTGTTGTGTGAGCACTCATTGTGTTAGGAAAATTATTTTCTAATAACTGTACAGAGGTACATTAGCTAAGGAGGGAAGCTCATTTCACCCTTACTAAGTCACGGTTAGGCTAGGGGGTGATCAGGACAAGTGACTTGGATTTTATGTATCTACGGTTGGGTGGAATGTGGTTGTTCCATTTGTTTTTTGTTGGTCTGGTTCATATATGTATACTTGGGTATTTATTGTATATGTAATTTTCATATTTGTTAGTGTATTAGTTACAATTGTTATATGATTAAAGAAATTTTGTATCCTATATAATTCTCATGAGTTTTGTTTGGAAAGTTACCTTTAAGGTATAAATCATATAGATCTAGTACATTTTGCAGCTATATTCAAACATGATAAAACATAGGAAAGGGAGATTTGTATGGAAACAATTATTGATTTTTCCTAAAAATTACATCTTAAAATAAACAGTGGAAAAACATAGTATAGTCTAAGTAGTAAAACTTGATTGGAGAAGACATGAAATTCTTAGATATTTGTACAAATCTATAGACAATATTCCTACTTTTTTTAATTCGATTACAAGAATTTCTACAGGAAGAAATGGATAGTGTATATATAGAATGTATATAAATATGTACAAGTTCTCTTGAGAATTCCTTTGGAAAAAAGAATTCAACTTTATTAAAAGGAGAGAAACTCCCTAGGAGAAGATAGAATTACAAGAAGTTAACATTGTAAATATATGGATTTTATAGGAACTTTACATCTGGAACTCGAATACCTCTCCATAATAGCTGACCTTAAAACAAGGATATATTCCATGTAAAGAATATAGGATGAGAGTTAGTGAATTGTGTAAACTATAAAATAAGAACTCAAAGGAAAATATTTCTGAGTAATCGATCTCACCTTAAATTTTTAGAAGTAGTTTGTCGGAAAGACATATGAGGATTATGAACACAACCCCTGCAAGATCATAATACAAGGTCAATTTACTATATTTTGGTTACCAAAATAATGTGGAATAGTTGATCTACTTTTAATATTAAATAAACACGGAATTACCTTAATCGATTGTCCTAGTGTGGCACTGGAATATGGTAGGCATCGATAAACGCAAGAAGAAGAACGATGCTTCGTTGCAGCTGATGGGTTCCCTCACAGTAAGAAAAGAGACCCATCATTAAATATTATCCATAAAAAATTTCATTATCATGTAATGATAATAGTAATCATTAAAGAATAAAGAAATACTAATAAACTGTTAAAAAAATATTTCGAATAAAATGAGACTAGGTTATTATGAATAACATATTTTGGTGATCATAAAATGAAGTAGATATTACACTACTCCTTTGAACAAGATTACACAAAACCCATTTCTAGTTCTATAGTATATTGAGACAAATAGGAAGAGTATTTCCAAACTAGAGTCATGATTTGTAGGTTGTTATAACTATATATATATATATATATATATATATATATATATATATATATATATATATATATATATATGTTACAACCCAAATCAAGGTCGTATTTCCTTGTCCGGAAAAGAACCACCCGAAGACTCGTGTAATTAGAGTCATAATCTAGGAATCTTCACTAGCTTGACTATAGTTTAAATTGCTTCACTAAAGATAATGCAATGATTAAATGGAAACAATGTATTAGAAGCAAGATTCGGGTGAGCAGTTGGAATTTTTAACCGGGACGTAGACCCCTTGTCACATGGAAGTGCATCATCATTTTATTCTACCCATTATATTCTAGAGAGGCAAGATAATTCTTATAGATAAGTTAAGTATGCTCAACATATTCAGGATTTTTGTCAAACTGACAAAAGAGGGCTTCCTCAATATATGGAAAAGATAATTTTTGGAACCATGACCAATGTTTCATAACCATGCTCATCTCTTGGAACCATTCATCTCATTGATTATCTCTTGGAACACATCATTCTACACATAGAAAATATTCAAAATTATCCACTCTCCCATTTCCCCTCTCCTATATTCTCCATATTTAGAATGTTTTTTGAAGAATCCCTCTCCTCTCATAACTACCCTCTCATTTCCTATCTTCCTAACACTCAATTTCATTTTTGAATTCCCTTACACCCTCCTTCCTCTCCTCTTACTCTTATGTAATAAAAATTCCTTCTTTGCTTATACACTCCTCACACTATAAAAAGTCCTTCTTTACTTCTACACTCCTCACACTAGAAAAATTCCTTCTTTGTTATCCTTGACCTTGGTCTCTCACCAAAAGTCTCAACCTTGATCTCTCATCAAAGTCTCTCACAAGTGTATATAACACAAGAGTCTTCCTCCTTCACCCTATCCTTGCTTTTATAATCATGAATTACAATCTAAACCTAATATCCAAAGTGATTGATGGTTGAGATTACCTCTCACACCCACTATTACGAGGAAAATCTCTTTATGGATAGGGGTAAACCACAATAGATGGAAATGACTGCAAAAATATACTCTGATCTCAAGTATGCTATATAAACAAATATGCTAGCAAGACAAGATAAAATGTCTACCTCGTCCAATCATTCGATGAAGTACATCAATGAGCACTTAACTCAAAGAAATATACCTGCAACTAGTCCTCAACAACCAATAAATGCAAGAATATGGTGATAATATATAATTTTATCACTTTCAATAGCATAATCCATCAACATTCATAACAAATACGCCCATGGAATAATAATTCAAATATTTGCGAGATATTAATTGGATGAGAAAATAGTATTTCTATTAAGATATAATCAGCAGAAGTGAATGAGTTACAGACTTCTATGTCGACGCATTTCAAAACTGAGAAACTAAGTTCCTTCCAGCTGGGCCTCCACCACTTTATTTCTCCACCAAAGGAAAGATCGTATAAAAGAGACAATGAAGTTCTCAATCAATAAGGGAAGAGCTTGGGGGTTGAACAATGTGTTCAGACTTAAAGGAAAAAGGGATGTAGACTCAATGTAAAGTGAATAATTTCTCCAGAGTAACTTTGCTCTCAAAGTTGAATTCTTTCTCTTCTTTTCCATAGCTTGGATTTGCCCATTTATAGCCTTCAAGTGGAACTAAAGGGCCGAGTCGAAATGTTTCTATTATATGGAAGGATAAGGATCATTGATCTTGTGATGTGACATGGAAACCCGTCACCATTTTTTAATTTTGGGTGCATTTCCCGATGTGCATGGGTTGTAGTGGTGCAACCTATGTATACGCATGTTGTAATATAGGCAGGGCGCGTATATGTGGAAAAATCATGTTTTTAGTTCTGATATTTTTAAAAAGGGACTTTAAGTCTGCATAGGGAAATGGAAAAAGGCCCTTTGTGCAAGATTTCATAGGGTGAGGAAAATCTTGCTATAATAGATGCCCCCTAATGTGTGAGGTTAGAGGAGTATCTGTGATGGACGAAATTCATTATAAGACCCAGAAGGAGTAATGGGGACCTAGCTGGAAGAACTAGTTTCTCATTACAATCTGTATTGACTTTGCATACATGGCTGCCAATTTGAATTACACTGCAAATCCATGTGAAAATATACCAAACAATTTTCCATGGCCGTGAATAGGAAAATGCAAATGTGGTGACATGCCAAAGGTTGTCATAGTCATGAAAAAGGCCGAGTAAAACCAGTCTCAAAATCAATCTGAAGATATTTGTATACAATGGAGTACAATCTGATCTCCCATGATCACTGAAGTCACACAGGTATTGGTCAAATGAAAAGGTAGCAACAACTCAGGAAAGATATATTTATAAAATGATGTCTTCAAGTCTTCTACACAATCCTCCAAAGGTGCAAGTCTACATCATGTGAATAAAGGAGTTGAGGTCAAATGAAATGAGACTTCATTTGATTACTGTTCATTGAGGTATATCGTTAACAAATGAGAGACAGCCTACCGATGATGAAATTAGGTATCAAGGCACCGAGTACATTCTTACAAGTGTGAATAAAGGATTCGGGGTCAAACACTTAAAGAATCCATCGATTAGGAGACATTGATTTATTCCCAATTGTTGATGGCGAGAGAACCTGCCACTAATGACTGCAAGCCTCTAGGTACTCATAGGACTCTAGGTCTCGTCTCCAGAATAGATGAGTTGAAGTTGATGGAAGGATACCCATTTAAAGGAGAGCATTAAGGCATATCTCATCATTCAACACGAAGCATAAAGAAGGAGCTTAATGATTTGGAGCAAATCAAATGAAGAACATGTTCACGAACCAATGACCCTGTGCATCTTTTGCATGTGCTAGGTGCAAGCGGTACATGAAAAATACCCTCTGAATAGCATCCAATGAGGAAAAATATTGAAAAAAGTGAGAAAACCACCAATAAGGCTAATGGCATCCAAGACACTGCATAATCCCAATGTGTGAAGATATGTCTTGTCGTCGCACATAACGGAAACCACCCAGTCAATGACCAATGATGAAATTTCAACTGTTGGGTTCAAGGTTACCTACCAATGAGGAAAGTAGGACTAGGGTGTGCAATAGGACTACAGCTTCATGCGATTCTGAGACAAACAAAGGGTGTGGCCGACATGCAAAGTCAAGATTTCTGAGGAATGGCCAACACAGGTTGATAGACATCCTTTGAACAAGAGCATGAGACATATGGAAGACTCTAGCAACATATGCTCAATGATGAAACCATGAGATGTAGGAGGCATCAATCGAATTCTCCATAGGGACTGGAAGACTAACTAGTTGGGGGAGTAAACTCTTTGTAATGATATCAGCTTCCTAAGGTCATGCTAAACCCAAAATTATGATGACAAGTGGACTCAAAAAAATTTAACTTTGTTCAAAGGAGAAATGACTGTTGCCAATATAAGATAATACTCCTTTCCCGCCCGTATTTTTTTGTGTTTTCATAGTCAAATGAATTATATGATACATAGGAGGAAACAAGTGTCGCAAGTAAGAAAAACTAGTTCCAGTAGTGGAAAATACTTATGTTCAATGCAAGGAGGTGCATGAGGGGTATGGACACTTGGGCGAATGTTCCCTCCTGGGTATAGGGTGTCAAGTTGGGAAGGATATAAACAAGGCTCTTCTTCGTTGAGGATGAAAAACTGCTGACGCAAATGGTTTATAATGCAAAGCAAGAACCAACAATAGGCTCAATACTGCAAGCAAGGGCATGAGATGCAATCACAACTTAACGCCAAAAAATGTCATTTTTCATAATCTTAGTCTACTTGGTTTGAAAAAGGGATAAACTTGTACCAAATAGATGTCCTTTCCAATCCAATTTACAAGTGTGAAAGAGACAATTTCACTCGACAATATTTTATTTTTTTGAAAACGAGTAGGAAAAGATCTTAACCAAGACTCATGACCTTTCAAGTCCAATTAATGAGTGTGAAAGGGACAATTCACTCAACAATCTTTTTATTTTTTAGACAAGTCGGAAAAGAGCTTAAATCATAATCGTTGAGAGGTTTCTATGTGGCATGTCATGGGGGAGGCCAAGTCTCCCGTGCTGGACTTCTATGAAAGGTCAACATCTTACGAATAGACGACACAAGCTTGGGAAAACCCAAAGCTCTCCAAGTCGAGGAGGATAAAGTGATAGCGAAGGTTACCTTCTCCATGAATTGAATAATGTCTCTTACTTGAAAGGACATAGGAGGAGGCATTGGATACCCCCCAAGACCATCCCAATCAAAGGGAACCTCTCCAAGACTTGGAGGGAGAGTACTCGGGGAGAGTAAAAATCTCTCTTGTTCAGAAGGTGCAGTACTAGAAATGTTAATGACATAGTATAGAAGGTAAAGAACTAGAACTAGAAGAGCGGGATCGAACGAAAATTGCATAGGAATGACCATTTATTCAACCATTGGTTGAATAGGATGCGAGATAACAATGTTGAGAGACACATCATCCCCAAAAATAGGATTGGTGTCGGTCGAAGATTGCATCGACATGACCGTTGGTTGAACAGGATGCAAGACAACTAGGCTAGGGGACGCACCACCCTCAAAAATAGGAGTGGGGTCAAGTGATGATTGCATCGGTATGACTGGAATTTCAATCAAATAAGAAATAGAGTGTGGGTAAACCATAGACACCTCAGAACCCGAAGGGCCCCCAAGTGAGAACCACACTTTTGGTATCCCGACAGTAGCAGGACAGAAACAAATAAGGTGATTTCCTTTACAAGTCCTTCAAATGAATTTGGGATTATGTCTGACACATCTAGGCTTCTCAATCGTATGAATTCCCCCATCGTCATTTACAATGGCTGGTGACATGCTCTCAACATGACTAGAAGAGTATGGAGGTTCATCTCCCACATGATGTACAAAGGTTGGATATGTGATATCGATATGACTCATGGTGACTAGAGTGATGCCCCCAACATGAATAGCAATGGATGGTTGTGGGTATTCAACATGACTTGCATAGGTCGTCGACCAATCTACAACATGACTAGTAGTGGTTGGTGATGGAGCTCCAATATGGCTGCCAATGACTGGACTAGTGGCGGTGGTGAGTTGTGGAATTTGAGACCAAGGTCCTGGGAAATATTGGTTCTGAGAAATTGTAGGCCAAGAAGGGTTTCGGTATACACCATGGCCCTATCTGGTAGGATAATATCCTCCTCCATACTGATTCATAAATGGTTGTAAGGGCATCAACACCGAGGAAGCCTCTTGTGAAGAGAAAGAGACATGACAAGGGTTACTCATGTGAGGATATGTGTTGCCCCCAGATGAAGGAAATTCATAAAGGGGGTTTTCCATACTATAAAACTGGCTTCCCTCAGGATTAAACACCATAGGACATACGAAGGTTCTCCATGGGAAAATCATTCATGGGAACTGGCATAGCGGAAGAAGGATAGGTGGATGAAGTGTAATAAGTAGAATGACTTCCCATTTGAGCACTTGCTCCTAGAAAATTGGATTCATGGGAAGGAATATTACAACCTCCTATAGTAAGATTTGTTTGAGGG
>JASDQU010097962.1:18672-29325 GCA_032191745.1 Picea mariana | reverse complement strand
GTTGATGGTCAATATGACATTGATAGGGCAGAGAAGTTCATTGAACAAATTCAGTCGATACATCAGGTGGTGCAAGAGCAGTTGGAAAAGAGTCAGGCCAAGTACAAAACGAGACATGACAAGCATCGTGTTGATCACAGTTTCCAAGTTGGAGATGAAGTTTGGCTTTACATCAACAAGGAGAGGCTTAAAGGAGAAGGTAAAAACTTGAAACCGATTCGATATGGTCCTTTCAAGATTGTTGACAAGATTGGTAATAATGCCTTTCGTCTAGATTTGCCTCCTTATATGTAGATGTATGCAGTTGTTAATGTTGAGAATTTGAAGTTGTATGAGCCTCCATTGATTGATGATCAAGGAGAGCATGTTCAGATTCCTTCCATAGATGATTTTTCTCCAAAATATCTAACAGAACTGCAGGAAGACACCATCCTTGATAGGAGAATGCGAACTTCGAAGTGAGGAAATGTGGAGTATTTGCGAGTTGGTCTTAAAGGGATGAATCCAAGCAAGGCCAAGTGGATTGAGGTTGGAAGGGTGAGGGAACTTTACCCTCATCTTCACATAGACTGAAAATAGTCTTTTGGAGGTCCAAAAGCTTCCTAATGGGGAGGTGTGATCAGGGGATCAAATTTTGCTCAAAAATTCAAAGTTCTCAGAATTGCTTCAAACTGGACGAGAGCGTAGTTCTCGTCGTTACAAACCCAACACAACTCGTTTTGTCTCAAACGGACGTCAGGAGCGGGAGATATAGCGATCTGTTCGTCAAGTCAAACAGGTAAAAAATGATGTTGACTGTACAGTCTGTACAGTCTGACATGGAAGGACCGTACGACCATACAGAAGTGACATGGCAAGCATTTGTTGGTTGACAGTTGTCGAATCAGATGTCGACACGTGGCAGTTTTCTGGTCAATGATTGGGTGCCACGTGGCCCAATCGTGGGCTGCCACGTGGCACCCCGGAATTGGCTGATTGGTTGTATGTAAAATGGATTGGAGTCCATGGGGTTCAACCCCCGGACCTCCCCACCGTGTAAAGACTTCATAACATCCACCCGACCATTATGCCGCCAGATGGTTCTTATTATACATATGTATTATAATGTATTTCAATTGCATATGTTGTATATATGGGCGAGGTCGGGCCGGGGCTTAGCCTCGGCCCGTGGTCGTTTGAATTGTTATATGACCGTGCTATATGTATTGTAGCCCGACAGTTGTGTGCACGCGGGATTTTGAAACTTAGCCTGTGGTATTGTTAACCCATGTGACCATGTATGGAGCATGGGGGGAGTTAAACGTTTGAAACGACTTAACCACTTTTTGCCAAATGCGCGCGATCACATGACCCATACGCCCAGGTGCTAGGCGGTTAGGGGATGGTGCACCCTTAATCGTCCTACGGTTTGCACCATTGGCGCGATTGCACCCGGTGCTGGGTTTTCACGCTTTATATTGCGTGTGAGCCAGGTTCACTTGGAAAGGGTGCAATTTGTAGATGTAGAGACAACAAGCTTGAAGAGGGAGACTTCCAGGAGGCCTAACTTCTTCGTTTTTCGACCGATTGAGGTGCCGAAAGAGCCCAGAAAGGGGTTTTGGAATGCTCTGAAGCCATTGGAGCAGTCGGTTTGTCAGTTTGAGCATTGTTAGACATGTTTTTGAGCACTTTTGAGCAATTAATAATAATGATCCATTAGAAGCATTGCAATAATTTCAAGTATTTCAAGTCTTCTTCAATTTTAGATCAGGCTTGTTATGCCATTTGGCTTAACAAATGTCCCCAGTACTTTCATGAGATTGATGAATGAAGTCTTGAAGGATTTCATAGGGGAATTCGTCATTGTGTATCTTGACGATATATTGATTTTCAGCAGAACAGAAGCTGAACACTTGAAGCATTTAGCTACAGTGATGAGGAGGTTGCAACAAGAGGAATTGCTGATAAACATGAAGAAATCATCATTTATGAGGACAAAACTCATTTATTTGGGTTTTTTTATCTCTACAAATGAGTTGAAGATGGATCCGGAAAAGGTAAATGTGATTAAGGATTGGCCATCGTCGAAGAGTGTGTTTGAAGTTCGAGGCTTCCATGGTTTAGCTAGTTTCTACAGGAAATTCATCCAAAATTTTAGTGGAATTAGCGCACCAATGATGGATACAGTGAAGAAAAGACATAAATCTTTTCATTGGATAGAGGAAGCAGAGAAGAGTTTCAACCTGCTGAAGAGGAAGATTACTGAACAACCAATTTTGGTGTTGTCAGATTTCAGCAAGATGTTCCAGGTCAAGTGTGACACGAGTGGATTTGCAATTGGAGAGGTCTTGAGCTAAGATGACAGACCGATCACATAATTCAGTGAGAAACTAAATGAGGTGAAGGTTAAGTACTCCACATATGACAAAGAATTCTATGTGGTCATACAAGCGCTTAAGAAATAGAGACATTATTTGGTTCCTAAAGAGTTTGTTTTGTACAGTGATAATCATGCTTTACAATTTGTGACTCAACAAGAGAAGTTGAACCAAAAGCATGCAAAATGGGTTGAATTCATGCAGAATTTTACTTTTGTGACTAAGCATATTTCTGGAACTGCTAACAAAGTTGTTGATGCTTTGAGCAGGAAATGTTTGCTTATGCAGGAATTCAGAGTCAAGACTTTGGGTTTTGATAACCTCAAAGAAATGTACATAGATGATCCAGATTTTAAAGAGGTGTATGAGGCATCTGAGAATTCAATTCTCAGGGACAGAAGCCAGTGGACCGAATATATGATCCAAGATGAATTATTATTAAGGGGAAATCAGTTATGTATTCCAAAATGCTCCATGAGGGAGAATCTGCTGAAATAAAAACACAGTGGGGGATTGGTCGGACATTTAGGTCATGACAAAACGTTCGCAAAGTTGAATGATGCATATTTTTGGCCAGGGATGAGGACAGATGTTAATAAATTTGTGGACAGATGTAGGGTTTGTCAGCACACAAAGGGAAAAAGGCAAAATACAGGGTTATACTAGCCATTACCCATACCTGAGAGGCCATGGGATGCAGTGAGCATGGATTTTATATTGGGGCTGCCAAGGACACAAAGAGGATGTGATTCAATCTTTTTGGTGGTAGACAAATTTTCAAAGATGGCACATTTCATACCATGCCAGAAAACCAGCGACGCAACTCATATTGCGAACCTATTTTTCAAAGAGGTCGTCAGACTTCACAGCTTGCCAAGGAGTATAGTTTTAGATCGAGATACCAAGTTCGTGGGACATTTCTGGAGAACTTTATGGAAGAAGCTGGGGACAAACTTGTCATTTAGCTCAGCTTATCATCCTCAGACGGATGGGCAAACAAAATTTGTAAACATGAGCTTGGGAGATTTGCTAAGGAGCCTAGTGACTGAACACCACAACCAGTGGGATCACATTCTGCCACAGGCAGAATTTGCTTACAATGATTCACTCAACAGAAGCACAGGGAAGAGTCCATTCCAAATTGTGTATGGAATGCAGCCACGGGGAGTTTCTGAATTAAAAGATTCGGAACGAGATGAAATCAGGAGTGCTAGTGCAGAAGATTTTGTAGAAGTGATGAAGGAGCTTCACAGGCGAATTAAGGAACAATTGCAGAATTCGAGTCAAGAGTACAAGCGCAGAGTAGATCAACACAGACGAGAACTTCAATTTGAAGTTGGTGATCTGATTCTTGCACATATGAGGAGAGAAAGGTTCCCAAGAGGAACATATAACAAACTAAAGATGAAAAAGATTGGACCATGCAAGGTCATGAAGAAATTTGAGGCAAACGCATATGAGATTGAATTACCCAATGGGATCAAAATTTCACCGATATTCAATATATTAGATTTGTACCCTTATAAAGCTGAAGAAGTAGGAGCAGAGAATGAACAGACAAAAGTTCAATGGACCAAAAAAAATCTTGTAGCTGAAAAGCCACAGATGGAAAGTATAATTGACAAGAGAGTTAGCAGGAAGACCAGGAGAAAAGAGTATTTTGAATACTTGGTCAAGTCGAAGGGACATCCACTTAAAGATGCCAGTTGAGAGGATGAAGCAGAAATTGAGAAGCATGAACAGACCGTGCAAGATCTCATGAACAAGAGTTCATGAAAATTTTCAAGCGAGGGAGTATGATGCATGAGCATCGTAAGCAGCCAAGCGAGAGTGAAGGTGGACAAGATGGGACAAGCGCCAGCACATTTTCGAATTTCGAAATGTTTTGAAAATGAATGCGCAGATATTAATGTAACAGTTAAATGAGGCATACTTGCATTTATGTATAAGTGTTGTAAACAGATTGTGAGCGACTTGCTCTTATCTATTCAATGTAAAGGCATTTAAGCCCAGTTAATGATAGTAGGTAGAATTGAATGATAGATTAGAAAGTTTAGGAAATAGGAGGGAAAACGGATATAGACACCCTCATCTTTGTATCTTTTGTATCATTTATTCATTGTAACATAGCACAGAACAGAGAAGAAGAAGAGAGTTGTAGCAGAAAGTTGTAGAGAAGAACCCATGTACATAAGCTTTGAATTAATATATGGAGCTTTGAATCAGATTCATGGTGTTATGATGCTTTCTGTGTATATATGTTGAATGGTATGCTTACAGCCGTTTTATTCTCTCTGTTATGCATTTGTTAGGATTCTATGCTATGTATGGATGATTTCATGTTGAATGTTTGAAGTCTGAGAGAGAAAGAGAATGAGTTTCAATTGTTTCTCTTCCTGAGTGAGAGTTATTGCAAGGAGTGCAGTGAAAATGTCCGCAAGGTGTGCGTTGACAAGTTTCAGAGTTTATCTCTGAAAGCTTAGGAGGGATACTGTTTTTCTCATTTCAGAAGAGTGCAAGTGGAGCACATAAGTCGTGCAAGGTGTGCGCAGGCTGGTTGAGACCTTAGCATTTATCGACTAAGGTTGAAGAGAGAAAGATTGTTGTTACAGAAAGTGCACAGAGTCGAGAGATCAAATACTTAGAAGTATTTGAAAGATTGCCGCAAGGAGTGCATGCAAGAGTCCCTTTGGAGATTTGAGTTTTCAAGTTAAAGCTCGAGGAGGGATAACACCTTTGAATTGTTCAGGGGAAGACGGAGCGAGGTCGTTTTGTAGAAGCCAAGTTCAGACAAGGAACATTGGTTCAATGATGCAGAAGCCATTGGGAAAGGAAGTGAACGGTCGAAATTCTCTGAGGAGAACTCGCGAAGTTGCGAGGACCGTAGGATCTAGATAAGTTGCAAGGTGGATAAGGGGTTGAACGAACTCATCCTTTTGGGTTCCAGAATCAACGAGGACCGTTGATCCTAGTCAGCTGAGCGTGGGACCAGTTCTCGAATTCACGGATTCGAAAGTTCGGAGGGTGGACCAAATTCTTTGGTTGCGCGAACAACAAAGTTGGGAGGAGATCTGAACCATTGGATCCATGAATGGGAGAATCGTTGGATCAGAACTCTGTGGAGTTATCACGTATCAGAAATTCAGGACTTGGAGGAATCGCTTTCAATTGCAGAAATTGCGAAGTGGCGAGAACCGAAGGCACGTGTGAATGCGTGGCACATCTGTCAGGTGGGAACCACAAGGGTGACAAGTGGCGTGTACTCAGCGTGTTAGAGGGGTCAAACCATCGTTGACCATTGGATCTTGGGATTTCATAGAAGAAGAGCACGAGATCTCGACGCTTCAGCTCACGAGATTGCGAGTAGCGAGAAGTGTTCAAAGGTATTCGACCATCGCCTCTCTGGGTTTCACAAAGGGAGAGTGCCAAGGTTTGACACTCCAAATCGCGAGGTCGCAAGTTGCGAGAGGTGCTAGTGTTTATCCCTAATCGACGGTCATGCGTGGAGGGCACTGAAAAAGGAGGATCTATACCCGTCTCATGATCTCGGGTATCGTAGGTCGAAGAAAGATAAGTTGAGGGTCTTTGACTCGTGAACTTCGAGTCGCGAGAGATGCCTGTGTAAGGACCAGATCGTGGTCATATAGCAGTGTAGGGCTCGCACCTAGAGTTAATATACAAAGGGTGAGTTTTACAAAGGACTTGTGGGTTCGTTGGACATTCCAGTGACAAACAAAGGAGCCGCTTCAGCTCAAGGGGATTTAAGAGCAATCCTGAGCAAATCTCGACTCGAGGGTTCGGGGGTTCTGCATCAATAAACGTATTTTTATGGACATGTGCATCCATCCACAATTTATTGATAACTGGATGGATAGGTGGTTCATGGTCTTTGATAAACCTACCTGCAATAACATGGAGGTGCCTTTATATTTCTTGAGGAAATTATGGGCGTAATTTATTTTGGGTCACCATGTGAACTACTTCAACATTGGTGATTTCCAAGGGGTGGGAAAAAGGTCCACACAGGACAAAGAGTGTGTTATGCATGATCCCATGCTAGGTCATCGTCCCCCTAGGAAAAGGCATAACCCCCCTACCCAACGTCCTTCCATTGTAGAGGGAATCCAATAGACATGTGTATCTTTATCAGTCTTGACTCAAAGTCTAGTGCAACATGGGAGTTTTGTTGCACTATCTTGGAAGGAGGTGCTTGTTGGTGACATTGAGAAAGAGGTCATACCTTCAACCCTAGAGTAGAGTGTAGCAAGGAGAGGGAACATGGACAGAGCAGTCGGTCATGTAAGCCTCATAGATGCTCAAGTTGTGGGAATACTTGCTATGGGCCTATGGAGGCCAATAGACATCAGAGCTTCATGGAGGAGGTTAGTATCATAAGCATCTCTATTATATATTTATATGTTATTATGTGTATTTATTTCAATATTTTATTGTATGATGTTTTGCAGTTGCTATGTCCCTATAAAAAACCCTCTACGCCGATAGATGCATAAGTGTCTTCCTCCATCAATGATGCAAATATAGATGTAGCATGTTCATTCGATGTACCACGTATTTAGGTATGTGTCACATTTGATAAATTCAACATAGGGATATCTTTATTTTTTAGCATCCTCAAATATAATGTTCTCGTGTTTCTATAGATTACGGTACCAGATGGTGTTGAGCAATGTCCACCTGGGATGGACAAGTAACGCACTTGACAGGTATCATCTGTTGATTTAAATCTCGTTTAAATCTCAAATTTGTTGTATTCATGTTGTTGAATTTTACTGTTTAGTACTAATAACAATATTATTATTATGTATGTAGGTTGTTAATCTCTTCTCTAGTTACAGGACTAGTCTAGTCCTTGGGCACCCTTCCATGGCTTTTGGGTTACTTGTTTCTAGGCCAAAGGGTTATACCAAGCCTTATACATCCCATGGGGGTTCATTGCCACTCAACCCCACCATATTTCATATTACATGCATCCTCAGTGGCTTCACCCATAGGCCACCCACCTGCACCACCTCTTCCACTGCATCCATCCACAATGGATGCACCCATAAGCCACCCAACCCCACCACCATTTCCATATGCACCTTCCACTGAGGTTGTCACAGTATATGTTGCCTCATATTAGGTTGTACATTTGAATGCTCCACCTTCCACTGAATCTCCATCGTTTCTCGAGTTATTCATGATGAGATAATGTGTTGATAATCTTCTTTTATGTATCATGAATGGAATTGATTTTATGCATATTTGTTTAAATTTCATGATCTGATCCTTGTAACTAATGTAAGGTGGCATCATTGAGAGATTAGGGTCGCGGAGGAGGGGTAACACTCTCATGATTGTCAATACCATATGCGGTGAGTTGTCTTATGTTGAATCACAAAGTATAATTTTGTAATTATTTTAATTCATTGTGGAAAAGAACTTATAACAATGTTTGTTCTTTGTCTATAATCCGGAGAGACGAACCTGCACTCTGAGACACAAAAACAATCGAGGTTCTTCTTCAAGCAAGAGAATAAATATTGATTTCCAGGATGCTCCTGTGTAAATGTGAATGAACTTGCACATATAAGATCTCGCTAGCAAAGGACATACATATTTTGTAGAAAAATGAGAAAAGACGGAAACAAGAGAGAGAGAGAATCAAAGAATTGTATTAACGATATTCCACACTGAAAGATTGAATAATTTACAATAAATATAGGTTACATGAGTAACCAATGCGCCATAGTAGTGATCTAGAGAGATATAGACACTCACTGACAGACACTGGAGTGAACTGCCACCTAGTCCTAGTTAATTGATCCATGCAATCATCAGTTAACTCAGACACATGTGTGGAAGTGAGAGAGACACATGCAAATGCTAGTTATAAAGCTGAGGTTTACATGCATGAGTGAATTCCACTAGTCTAACTGAGTGTAACTGAATTTGAAATGAAGAGGAATGCCCTATTTTGTAGGGGAATATTTTCTAGAGAGAATATTCTCATCTAAGGAATCATTCTCAACATTGGACTATCAAACTTATGAAAATAATTCTAGGTGACTGTGTAATATCTCCAACGCCCCCCCTGAACACTACTAGGGTGTACATGATGAATGGGTCCCAACAACATAGGCCATGTAGGTACCCATTGTACAATGCATATAAGAATGAAACACTAAAAAAATGAGGAAAGAGGGAAAACCTCATGGAAACCCCCCCCTCAAGGTACAATGCATAAGAAAAAACAAAAATGAGAAGGAACAAAAACACTTGCTAAGAAATTGTGTCCTTCACTCCACGAAGACCTCACAACTGTGCAAGTTTGTGCTCGTTGAATATTTTTTTGAAGATGTAGATGTCTGCACGAATCTGATGAAGTAGATGCACCAGTGCAATGTCCACACATATCCACGTTCTCTTTTTTTAATGAAGAATATCCAAATGAAGTTTGGATGAAACTTTGAAAATCGTGTGACTGTTTTTGGAAAAATGCTGAAAATTTAAGGATTTTAAAATTCTCATAACTTCACTTCCTAAACTCCGTTTCGATCTTTTTTTCTTTTTTTTATTTATTTTAAATTGGGTATTTTTCCAAGAGGAATTCAAATATCCAATTTGTTTCTGCAAATTATTCTCATAAAAATATCAGAATTGAATATTATGTGTGAAATCCCCTTTTTTTCTCCCGAGATGCATGCATGGCGCATGCATGTTGCTCGTGAGATGCATGCATGGCGCATGCAAAAGTTTTTGCATGTGAATCTTGAGATGCATGCATGGCGCATGCAAAAGTTTTTGCATGTGAATCTTGAGATGCATGCATGATATCTTCCATATGAAATTTAGAAAACAAATCTTAAATGGAGTAGACATCATTTTCAATTAATGGAACAAAAATTTGTGCACATACTTGTGTAAAAGACTCTTTAGAATAAGAGGCTTGATCTTCTGATGGTTTCTCTTATGTATCTATGTTTTCAATCTCCTACATGAAATATTCACAATATTCTGTATTCCCGAATAGAACCTCCAATTTGGTCCATGTAAATGTGAATGAACCCTCACAGATAAGATCTAGCTACCAAAGGAAATACACAGTTTGCAGAAAAATGAGAAAAGATGGAAACAAGAGAGAGAGAATCAAAGAATTTTATTAACTGTATTCCACACTAAAAGAGTGAATATTTTACAATATATATATATATATATATATATATATATATATGTTACATGAGTAAATAATGCACTATAGTAGTGATCTAGAGAGATTTAGACACTTACTGACAGACACTGGAGTGAACTACCACCTAGTCTTAGTTAATTGATCCATGCAATCATTAGTTAACTGAGACACATGTGTGGAAGTGAGAGAGACACATGCAACTTCTAGTGATAAAACTGAGGTTGTCATGCATGAGTGGCTTCCACTAGTTTTACTGAGTGTAACTGACTCTGAATTGAAGAGGAACACCCTATTTTGTAGGGGAATATTCTCTAGAGAGAATATTCTCATCTAAGGAATCATTCTCAACATTGGACTATCAATCTTAGGAAAATAATTCTAGGTGGGTGTGTAATATATCCAACATCCTGAGGGTGGAGAGGGTGGTAGTGGTCAATGAGCGACCAATGATTTCCATTTTGTATCTAGGACACCATATGGTAGTTTTTTTTATGTTAGGGCACTTGCTGCCATTTTGTGTATTGGGCACGATGTGCCATTTTGTAAAAAATGTACAGTTTAGACAATGTTGAATACACACACACACACACACACACACACACACACACACACACACACACGTTTCATGGCATGTTTTTTTATGAATCTCATTGTTTTTTTATTTTGTGTTGATGAATGTATGGATTTCAAAGTGTTCTCATTTCCACTTTTTCTGTTATATATGAAATTGAAAGAAATAAATCTAATCTAAATGGATTTAAAGAAATCTATTCTCAAAAGATAACTATTAGAAACAATAAATAGAAACAACTTCGTAACTCTATTCTTCTAAGAACTAATTCCATAGAAAAAGACCGCTACAAGGATATTCCTAGTAAACATAGATTTACACTATTTTATAAAGGGATAAACCTACATGAACATCACAAATTTTTTTCCATTTGATTCATACTTTCCTACCAAAGTAATTCTACAACAACTAATGCATTAAATGACAACATACCTATTACAAAAATTAAGAGAAACAAATTAACAAAGCACATATAACTATTCACTAAAGGTAACTTGACAGAATGGAAATCCTTACTAGATGCATAAGACATC
>JASDQU010097961.1:5710-17917 GCA_032191745.1 Picea mariana | reverse complement strand
TTAGGACAAACACATTTTAAATTTCGAAGAATATGTAACAGACTATATATTTTTTAGAAATTTCAAGAGAGATATTTTGGGATCGGTTTTGACTATGCTTTGTAACTATGAGTTTTGAGTATAAAATATTTGAGATTGATATATAATTATCTTTATTTGAGCTACCCATGTGTCCACTCAGTTAAATTTATCTTATGCATACATATCATCTTATTTTTATTTTTATGTGATCATAAATATTTAGTTTAACTATGATGGATATAAGGAAAATTTTCTTATCTTCTTTAAATGTATAAAGTGTGCGGTTCTTGGTCATTTCTCAAGAAACTTCTCTAAATAGAAAGCAAACCATTTTCCTTTTATTTTTCTTGCAATCTTTATATTTCTTTGATTACCACAACAAACTTCTGCAAATTCCCATATTCTGAAAATTTAGAGTCCTAAGAAAATATTAAAGAGGAGTACCACCTCTATAAAAATGCAAGGGGATTTACATCCTCGTGAGGTTTCCATTTCGGTCCTAACATATTCAAGTGTCAACATTTTGGCGACCATACTGGGGAATGAACTGAAATTTGAAATCTGGTCTAGTATTTTTTGAAAAATATATGACTTTGCCCCAGGCTAATCAGTCCCATCTGGAAATTGGATTGAACAATCAACGAAGCATCTTACATCAAATATACAATCTGGTAATAACGACAGCTGAGACCCAAGAAGAGTTAGAAGGTCCTGGAAGATCTTAGTCCGAGAAGAAGAAAGAGAAATCCTTCGGAGACAGAGGAGAGACGAGCGACGAGACCGAAGAAACCAAAGGCTAGCTAGAGTAGCACAAGGACAAGGTCAGGATTGAAGTTGGACGAATAAAAGGGACCCATTACCAGAAGTAAAATAAAACAACTCTATGATCTAATAAGTGAAAATCATATTCCTGAAACCTCTCCGAATATGGTAGAAAGAAATGAACAACCATGAGGAGAACCACATGAGGAGA
Source organism: Picea mariana (assembly GCA_032191745.1). NCBI lineage: Eukaryota > Viridiplantae > Streptophyta > Pinopsida > Pinales > Pinaceae > Picea > Picea mariana. The sequence continues at coordinate 16,923 of JASDQU010097961.1, read as the reverse complement.
GACAAGGAGGTGGAAGAGATGCTGCAAGAAATCAAGAAAACATAAGGTTTGAAAATCGAAGAAGAATAAGAGATTCCCCTTTGAATCTTCTAGGTGAGCAACATGACCTCCGTGTTCTACCTAAGGGTACCTTGAAGGAATTTTCTGGAGATGGGACAATTGATGCAAACAAGCACCTACACTTATTTCTTGATGTTTGTGATTTTCATCGTGTTGAGTATGACAATGTCATGGTAAGGTTATTTCTGTAAACCTTATTAGGAAGAGCGTATGAATGGTATACGACATTACCCAGTAGATCAATTCACTCATTTAATGACCTCGATTCCATGTTCCTGACTATGTCCACCCCCTCCAATTGCTTATCATACCCTTCTCACCGATTTCACTCAGATTGGTTTGAGGAAGAATGAAAGAATACAAGATTTTAATCTCAGGTTCAATAAAACCTTGAGTAAGATTACAAAAGATAAAATATTTAATGACCCAGTGATACTTGGTTGTTATAAGAATGCAATTCCCCCAAATGTGAAATATGCTATCAGAACATCCCAGATGGATACCTTGGAGGAAGCAAGGACTAAAGCCACTGATATGGAATAAATTATGATTGAAACAGGTGTCGACCCCGACATTATACTGGGAAAAGTACAAAGGTAGTTGGGAGGATTAAGTATTGATAATCAAGGAGCCTCTAGTTCAAGAAATAACGAAACATTCAAGCCACGACTAACCCAAAGTCAAATAACTGGAGGCAGATTTTTCAAGGGAACCATACTAGATGTGAAGGTAGACCTTGTCATGGCACAAGAAACCAAGCAAAGAATTTAAATTTCACAAATGAATAGAACTATCAAGAAAATGTAGAAATACATAACCAGATTAATAAGGGGGGATAATTATGTGGAAAATCCAAGAATGTCAATCCCAAAGCAAAGAAGGAACCCTCCCCAAGAAAATAGAGTGAGGTTTGAAAACATGGATAATCTACAAAGACCAAGGGTTCCTAGGTATCCTACTCCCAATGAAATTGTTCTAGATGATGTAGATGATGAGAAAATGGTTGAGCAAGAGCACTATTAATCACCAGATGAAAGTTCTGAAACTCTACAGATAGACGGATGCGATACATACATGTATATATTTGAAGAAGGCGATAATGATCCCAACTCACAAGAAAACACCGCCTAGACAAGAGGATTTGTAAATAGATCCAAGAGTAAAAATGATTCTGAAAAGGAAATCCAAAAAGATAAAGAAAAAATGAATGAGAAAAGGGAAAATGAGAAAATGGCGGATAGCGTTGGAAGTAAGAAGCAACACCCGATGCCAAACTCCACTCAGATGACATACATTGTTGCAGATGACTTAAGAAAATTAAGGATAACTCTTCCTTTTACTGAAGTGGTGAAGATTCCCTAACAAAGGGGAAACATTATGATATTATTGGATGATCTGTCTGAAAAAACAGAAGTTGTTGTCATAAGTCCGAAACAAAGCTAGAACAAATCAACTTCCAAGTTGAGAGGTTAAATTCCTCCCTTTTATATTTCAATTGAAAATCATAATGTTTCACTTCATAATTGTTTAGTTGATACGAGCGCAACCAATAATATTATGCCACTGGCGGTCATGGAGGCATTGGCCATGAGCTATACTAAATATTATGAGACTGGTGAAAGTATATGCAATTGATTCTAGACAAGTGCCAACTTATGGAGAAATCAATGATTTTTATGCTTGGATCGCGATGACTCCCCATATTATCACATTTTTCAATATCATTGTGGTAGACCTTCCTCCCATATATGGAGTTGTGTTGGGAAGAGATTGGTCATCCATGATCCAGGGATATATAATGAACGATGTAAGTTGCATGATGTTGCCAGAAAAAGAAGGAGAAATGATTAAGGTGCCCCATGAACCCATGAAACCCTTCTCTTTCAAAATGAAGGATAATGAGTTAATGGAAGATTATATAGATGTCGGGATTGGAAATTATGCTATCCTAGATATGGAACACATTGAAATCCTGGAGAAAATTCAAGACACATAGGATCAAGAACATCCGTTTGAATGTTATTGGAGGATGATTCGATGGAGCTTGTTCAAGATCCGAAAGTGGATTTGGAGTTGTCCTTGTAAGTCCAGATAAGATTGTTCATCCACATTCTATCAGACTTGAATTTGCATGTACTAATAATGAGGATGAATATGAAGCTTTGATTCAGGGGATGATTCTTGCACAAGAAATGAATATAGAAAACCTAATTGTGAATGGCGACTCCGAGTTGATAATTAATCAAGTCACCCAGAGGTATAAAATCAAGAAGGAAAAACTCAAATTATATTTAAAAAGAGTTAACGAATTGATGGAATATTTCAACTCTTTCAACATTTCTTTCATTCTAAGGGACAAGAATCAGAAGGAAGATTCATTAGCATTGGCAGCCTCATTATCAAACCCAGATGATATACAAAGCAAAACATATTTTCAAGTAGAAAGAGTATTTCGACCTTCTGTACCCGATAACCTCGAATACTTGCAAGTGCTTGAGAATGATCAATAGTTGGAATTTTTTTTGTTGAATGATGATGATGATGATGATGAAGACAATCACATATCTAATGTCCCAAATTATTGTCTTCAATCTATGTCTCTTTTTACAAAAGATGATCATGCTAAGAGTCTCCTAGAAGAAATTTAACTCCGAAAGGTTCAAGAAACGAGAAAGATCAATATTGGAACTGATAGTTCCCCAAAATATGTCAACTTGGGGGTTGATTGCACCAATGAATAAGTTGGCCAATATGTTGCATTGTTTAAATAATATCTTGATGTGTTCGCATGAACCTATGGTGATTTGAAAGATTATGATAAAACAATATTTCAACATATCATTCCTTTGAGAGAAGAAGCAAAGCTGGTCAAGAAAAAAATAAGGATGATGAACCCCAAATTGAAATCTCTAGTAAAGGTTGAATTGGATAAATTAAAGAAGAGAATAATAATATATCCCATTAGACATTCTGATTGGCTTTCAAACCCTGTGAAAGTAAGAAGAATACCAGGGAAATCCGGATGTGTGTGGATTTCATGGATCTTAACAAAGAAAGGATAAAGGATAATTATCCTTTACCTAACATGGAGTTTCTTCTCCAACAAGTCATGGGATCATCCTGCATGTCCATGTTAGATGGGTTTTATGGATATAATCAAGTCTTGGTCATTGAGGAAGATAGAGCGAAGACAACAATCCTAACACCTTGGGAGACATATGCATATGCTAGGATGCCCTTTGGTTTGAAGAATGCGGGAGCCACATTTTAGAGGGCCATGGATCATACATTTAGTGGGTTGATAGGAAAATTCATGGAATATTATCAACATGACTTGACAATGCATTAAAAAACAAGGGGTGATCATATCCATCATTTGAGAAATTTTTTTAATAGATGTAAACTATATGGTGTTTCACTAAATCCAAGAAATGTTTATTTGTTGTAACTCAAGTCAAACTATTGGGTCATATTATGTGCAAGAAAGGGATTTATATAGATCCAGAATGAGTTAAAGGTATAAATGAACTCAACCCCCCATCATCCAAGAAAGGAGTTCAATCCTTCTTTGGTAAGATCAACTTTGTGCGAAGATTTGTTCCTGATTATGAAAGTATTGTGAAGCCGATCAATTTATTGTTGAAAAAGGACCAAAGGTTTGAATGGACAATGGATACACAAGAAGCTTTCAATAATATCAAAAGAGCGATCACCACAACTGCAGTCCTCATTAGCCCATATTTTCATAGGGATTTCATCATCTATTCGTTCAATACAGAAATAGTTGTTGCATCTGTTCTTACTCAGAGAAATACCAAAGATGAAGAACTCCCAATCAGTTTCATGAGAAAAACCCTTCATGATTATGAATTGAGGTATTCAGAAATGGAAAAGCAAGCCCTAGCTCTTGTGAAAGAGGTGGCACACTTTCAGACATGCATAGTAAATTCTCATGTCATTGCTTATGTTTCATCCTCGCCAGTAAAGATGCTTTTGAATCAACAATTAAGAGAAGGAAAATGGGCTAACTGGCTGGTGAATATCCAAGAATATGATATTGAAATTAAACCTTTAAAGGTTGTCAAAAGACAAGGTTTATGTAAAATCATTTCAAATAGTGATTATGAGGATGGAATGATTTCAATTTCAGTAGGAGAACCATTGGCTGATTCAAAATGGTATGGAGACATTGTATTCTACTTGAGGTCCGGGTAGTTTCTAGTCACCATGAACCCTAAAGAGCAAAGACCATTGAAGATGAAGTCAAATCAATATGTGTTGATTGTTGATATACTATTCAAAAGAAACTATGATGGTATATTACTGAGATGTGTTGATAAAAACAAATCCCAAGAACTAATGAAGGAATTCCATGAAGGAATATGTGGTGGAAATTTTGCACCTACGACCACCACCCATAAAATAATAAGAGCTAGATTTTATTCGCCATCAATATTTAGAGACTCATGTGCCACAATAAGGAAGTGTGTATCTTGCCAACAATTTAAAGGGAAAATGAAGAAATCTGTGATTTCGTTACAACCTATAAATGTAGAACAACCTTTCTCCCAATGGGGACTTGATGTTGTCGGGCCAATAAATCCAAAGTCAAGAAAGGGAAATATGTACATTCTCATCGCTGCATATTATTTTACGAAGTGGCCAGAAGGAGTGGCATTAAAAATAAATGATTCTGAAGAGTTAATTAAGTTCCTCAAAGATAATATTTTGTCAATATTTGGTGTCCCAGACAAATTTATCACTGATAATGGTTCGATTTTCATTGGTTCAAAATTTACAAAATTCTGTGGAGAATATGGAATTATTATGGGAAAATCATCAAATTATTATCCAAAAGGAAATGGTCTTGCAGAATCCACAAATAAAACACTCATTCAGATATTCAAGAAAACTATTGACAAGAACCAAAGGAATTGAAATCTGAAGCTAACTGATGCGTTGTGGGAAATTAGAAAGACTCCAAAAGACAACACTGGGATGTCTCCGTATACATTGGTTTATGGGAAAGAATAAAAAATGCCAATCATCCTTGAACTCAATGCTTTGAATTTTTTGGTTAATATAGAAGATGGAGAATACAATTCACCTATCCAAAGGAGGATTAATCAGTTGTTGAAATTGGAGGAAGAATGAAGTAAATCCATGAATCAAACTTCTCAGAGACAACAAAGTGTCAAAAAATATTTTGACCAGAATGCAATTGTAAATATTTTTTAGAAGGGAGAACTGGTGTTACTTTGGAACATAGCCAAGGAGAAACCATCAATGCATAAAAATTTTGAAGCACTCTGAATTGGACCATACATCATCGAAAAGATTGGATTTTAATTCCTACACGCTCAAAGACATGAAGGGTAAAATATTAATGTTGCCTATCAACGAGAAACATTTGAAAGGTTTCTTCACCTAAAAATTTATCATTTTCCTTGTACATAAATTTTATTTTTCAATTTGTATATTCTTACCTTTGACTCTGTTAGCACCACAAGTCACCTCTGGATTGTGGCATAGGTAAGCCTAGTACCCATCAGTTTGTATGTCACAATGAATGAAATTAAGGGTGGTCTAATGGACACTGTCTCAGGATTATATCGTTCTAACTTAGAAAACTGGGTTGGCACACATAGGCAAGTGAGGTCTTCATCTAACTTTAGTCAGTGATTAGCTGTAAAAGGTGAGTAGGGGGAAGAGCCGGTGAGAATATGTAAGGGCCTACTATGGACATTCGGTCTTCCAACAACCTGAGGAGGAAAAGATTTGAGAATGAGATCCTCATGGAATCGGAGCTTCAGACACTAAGATATGTCTAAACGACACAACCACAGAAACATGATGATCGAACCAACATCGCAATGTTGTTTTAACAACTCGACTAGATCCTCCAATTCCGAGCTACTCATTATAAGAGGGGAAAATGTAACACATGAAACTAATTAAAACTAGCGAATATATTGCGTTGATCAAATCTGTATCGCAACAACACCACAACCCTCGAATGGATCTTCTAATTCCTAGTGTCTTAACATAGAGTTTACAAAGAGATGAAAAGAGGCTGACTTTCATTAAACAAGAAATCTCAAATATATAGCATAACCAGAGAACCAGAGGCCTCGTTAAAACTTTACAAGCGGGATCGTAGCTCTACCATCGACGCTTACAAAAATATAAAAACTAAGTATATATACTCAGAACTGCTAACGCCCCCTAGGGACACGAACGAACCAATGCATTCAAATCTTTGCATATCCTCATTCTGTTGTCAGGATGCACTTGTCTTCCTCTGTCATATACGAAATTAAAATAGTATGGGCTTTGCAGGAAAACCCATTTATAGAGGAGTTTTGGGCTGTCAGCTAGCCTCCATGACCATCCTTTCATGCTTTCCATTTATGTGATGAAGTGAGGTTTCAACCACCATCCCCCACTTTCATTAACTGTCTTCATTGGGACTAGGATGAGCCCTGACATCCATGAATTCTCTAGGAAGCACCCATGAATTTGCCGAATTAATTTTGACACCTCGAGCCTTGCTGCTCTCCTTCTGCAATCAAAACATACACTTTTGGCCCTTGGCACAACTCTCTTCCATCATCCTGACCTTGCATCTGACCTTGGGCTGCGATCTGAAGCTTACACCCAAATGTGCTTTCTAGACTTTTCCTTTTGGGAGTCTTTACTCCTCCCTCCCCTTAACATCGCGATACCAAAAATCGTGAAACAACTTTCGATATCGGTGGCTAGGCTTGCTTTAAAATGAATGACCACGATCCTTTTCTCGACAACACAAAAAACTAGCTAAGCGATGAGTGCTAACCCCTCTTTCCAGACCTACTTCCCATGTGATCAGACACTAAGACCATGAGCTTGATTATGGGGTGTTTCACGATTTCATGTTTCGGGAGTCATATCGTGCTCTACTTCCAAAACTCTGGCTTGCGAAACCGCAAAATTACTTGATCTGGCTCCACACGTCCCTTAGGTTCGGACGACTGAGATTGATTCATCGACTTTTCGGGTCTCGGGACTTTGGGACATCGATGAAACTTTACGACAAGAACCCCGAACTCCCGATTCTCTATCCTCCGAAATTTTTGGATATCAGATCAATGGCCCTCGACTCTTCTTGACTGGACAAACCAGATATTTTTGGGACTTCACGCTTCGCGAGTCTTCAAGACTCTACCCTCTTACTTTCCCAACTCGCGAAATTGCGAAAACATGATCTAATGGTCCAGATATCTCCTTTGATCAATGGTTGAGATCTTGTCGCGATTTCACATTTTGTGAGTTCTAAAAACTCTTCTCTTTGACCTTTCTGACTTGCGAAATCGTGACTATGCTGATCGTGCACCACGTTTCCCTTTGAAATGAACGACCCAGATCTCATGATTTCGGGCCTTGGCTGATGTTAAACTTTGCGCAACTCTATAATCCTGATCGCTCGATGGCCGCTGATCTGATTTATTTGATGGATCTGATGACTGAGACTGAGCCTGTGCTTGATGGATTTTCACCGACCCGATGTGTGTGGACCTTTGCACAATTGCACCCCAACTTTGGATAAAAATGCACATGGTGGGTTTTTTAAACCCCTTTTCTCGCATTTGGTCACCCAATGGCCAACTCCAAAGGAAAAATATCCCTTTGTAAGAATATGTGCTAACATTAGGCTCCATGGGGGATAGAGTCCTCCTTGTGAGGCTCTAAGATCTCCTTTTGTAGTTCCAGTCGCCTTTTGTTGGGCTATGGAGTCAAGCTCAAAACACACTGCTGAAAATATAGGTCGAAAGTAAAAATAAAATAAACACACCTGCTCCAAGGAGCTTATTTATGTACAGTCCTAAACTAATAAATATTTACATAGTGCTAAGTGAAAGAAAATTTCCACCATATCCATTCAAGTAACTTCCTAATTGGAAGCTCCTTCAATCTGTCGATGATTGATAACAACTGATGTAATTGTGATATAAAAACAATTACATCTTTCATCTCTCCTCCCAATGCTGACGAGATAAAGATGAGAGGCTTCAAAGCATGAAGGAAATATAACTCTATGTATTCCTTCACAAGATCATAGGCCGAGCGACAAACTCCAGAAAATTCGCAACAGGAAGGATTCTATGCTACACAGTTGCTTACCCACTACTGAATATCTCTGATAGGCATGGGTGGATGAGAAGTTGATGGGGGTTGAATGATCTTAGGCGATGACTGCTCACTGACAGACTCTAGATAGGAGATAAATGACCCCTTCTGCTACTCCTCTGGCTCTTCTTCTTGGCTCTCCCAAGGGTCAGATTCATAATCATCATAAACAGGACCCGTGGGAAAACTCTACTCTTCCTTGTGCTTCTCAGTGTCTTCTATAGGCTCGGGATGGATGATTTCCTTGTAATATTCTTCATTAGTGAACAAAGGATACGACTCTACAGTCTATTCTTGGAAATCCTGCATATCCATCTCAAAACTTGATTCATAGCTGTCATATATAGGCTGACTGCTCCCTAGGTAAGAAAATTGTGATGTGGGGCACTGCCTCTCTTCATCAGAATAGTCATCAAAGATGGGTGAGCACAAAACTCCTCCATCTTGAAAAAATGGAATGATCTCCCGATCCTTCTTTTCAATCCCAAATGTAAATACATCATGGGAAATCTCGTGAATAAAAAGAAAACAATCCTCTTCCACAATGGCTTCTTCCTTTAAATATTAGACAACAAGCTCATCAAGGGAAGAAACTAATGCCTCTACCTCTATGAAATATTCATAATCATCCTCGGTGGATCTATCAAGAACATTCGCCTCGAGGACTGAAAAATCCTTTGCGCCTTCTTCAGATTCCAACCTTTCTAGTTGGGCAGAGAGAGATTTTACCAATTCCATCAGGTCACCCAGAGCATCTTCTTCCTCCATATGGTCCTCATCCTTACAGTCTTCATTAGACATAGCTATATCTTGATCATGGCCTTCACATTCCTTAAAACATTTATGAAAAATTAACTCAAAGGAATAGAGCTTTTGACAATGCCTATTGAAAACTGCATGAAACTGCTCCAGGGAGGAGATGCTAGTAGGGGATAAGGACCGATACCACTCACGAGCATCCCCATCCAATGAGAACATGAAAATATTCATTAAAACATCCTCATGATGTATCTAACACTGATGCATGAGTTCATGAAAATCGTGGAGTGCCGAGTAGGGTTGTCCTCATTATGTTCTCTAAATATGGGAAAATAATCACCCCATTCAACCACAGTAGGGACAACATTAGAAAAACCATAAAAAGTAGAAAAATCAAAAGGGGAAAGCCTCCGAGCTAGGATTTTTTCCATTTCGAACCAGTGGAGTTGTTGATCGATCCTTTAATCATGGAGTCACTAGGTGAATGATGTGCAACTTTGAATGTGTATGGTATTTGTTCACCATCAAAGGCCAGATCCTAACGTTGTTGTTCCCCTAGAGAACCTCTCAAGATGAGAAAGCAGCTACTGAAAACCTTCTCGAGAAAGCTCCTTTGGGTCAACTTTCATGTGTGCTAAATGTAGCCACAACTGAAACAATGAAGTGGAAACATTGGAGTTGCCACAACGGATTCACCAGGTGCACAGTTGCAATCTTCAATGTACTAGGTTCTAATGCACCCTCAGAACCAGTAAGATTTGTCATTCAATCCCAGGGAAAATCTTCAATTTCGTCCCCGGCAACGATGCCAAAAATGTTAGCATCAGAAGTCACCTCTGGATTGCAGCAGAGGTAAGCCTAGTACCCATCAGTTTGTATGTCACAATGAATAAAATTAAGGGTGGTCTAATGGACATTGTCTCAGGATTATATTGTTCTAACTCAGAAAACTAGGTTGGTACGCATAGGCAAGTGAGGTCTTGATCTAATTTTAGTTAGTGATTTGCTGTAAAAGGTGAGTAGGGGGAAGAGCTGGTGAGAATATGTAAGGGCCTGCTATGGACATATGGTATTCCAACAATCTGAGGAGGAAAAGCTTCGAGAATGAGATCCTCTTGGACTCGGAGCTTCATACACTAAGATATGTCTAAACAATACAACCAAAATAACACAATGATCGAACCAACATCGCAATGCTGTTGTAACAGCTCGACTGGATCCTCCAATTCTGAGCTACTCAGTATAAGAGGGGAAAATGTAACACAGGAAACTAATTAAAAATGGTGAAGATATTGCAGTGATCAAACCTACATCCCAGCAACACCACCACCCTCGACTGGATCTTCCAATTCCAAGTGTCTTAACATAGAGTTTACAAAGAGATGAAAAGAGGTTGACTTTCATTAAACAACAAATCTCAAATACATAGCATAACCAGGGAACCAGAGGCCTCGTTAAAACTTTACAAGTGGGATCGTAGCTCTACCATCGATGCTTACAAAAATATAAAAACCGAGTATATATACTCAGAACTGCTAACGCCCGCCAGGGACACGAATGAACCACTGCATTCAAATATTTTCGTCTCCTCCTTTTGTTGTCAGGCTGCACTTTTCTTCCTCTATCAGATGAAAAATTAAAAAAGTATGGGCTTTGCAGGAAAACCCATTTACAGAGGAGTTATGGGTTGTCAGCTAGCCACCACGACCATCCTTTCATTGTTTCCATTTATGTGATGAAATGATGTTTCAACTACCATCCCCCACTTTCATTAACTATCTTCATTGGGATCGGGATGAGCCCTGACATCCATGAATTCTCTAGGCGATGTCCATGACTTTGTCGAATTAATCTCGACGCTTCGAGCCCTACTACTCTCCTTTTGCAATCAAAAAAGGCACCTTCGGCCCTTGGCACAACTCTCTTCCATCAGCCTGACATTGCATGTGACCTTGGGATGTGACCTGGAGGTTACACCCAAAGGCGCTTTTAGGATTTTGCCTTTCGAGAGTCTTTATTGCTCCCTCCCCTCAACATTGTGATACCTAAAATCACAAAATGACTTTCGAGATCGACGGCTAGGCTTTCTTTAAAATGAACGACCACGAGCCTTTTCTTGACAACATGAAACGCTAACTAAGTGATGAGCGTTAGCCTCTCTTTCCAGACCTACTTCCCATGTGATCAGACACTGAGACCATGAGCTTGATTCTGGGGTGTTTCATGAT
>JASDQU010097959.1:21531-33515 GCA_032191745.1 Picea mariana | reverse complement strand
TCCATCCCTATGGCTATTCCAAAATCCGACTGACAATTCCCCAAATCTCGTTGCATCCATTGTAAAAAGGCAACGAGATAAGAATCCGTCATGGGCAACGTACCCATATCCCGAAAGCAGTTTTAAACACATGATTTCCATGCATACGTCTTATTGGATGATTGGCACCAAAGATTAAATCAGGTGTTGGTTTGATATATATTGGATTTCCCTATATTAAAATTACCATGGTTTTGATATTACATCTGTTGTAATATATGGTTGTTGCACCATATTTAACTTCAAGTTATAACTAAGACCAAAAAGGGGGAGGCCCGCAGGCTTAACCCCGGAAGCTACCCAACCATACGACTTAGTTTAAACCAAGTTGCCAAAAATCCACGAGGTTCAGACTTGGTAATTTTTCCCCCAATTTTCTTTTTAAACGAAGCCAACTGCAGAGCTCGAGGTAGAATACATGCATGCACCCAGACCGTATGACGGAACGAAGAACGAGGCATAAGTATTGTGTAATGACTGCAAGTACATGCATGCATTACGAAACGAAGAGCCCAGGAGGCCCTGGGATGGACAATGTCCTTTTTTTGTGTGTAAATAGTCAATTTTGCACATTTTCTCGCCATGGTCACAATAGTGCGATCCATTTCTGCATCAGATCTCTAGATCAGTAGGATTATTTCATAAAATCCCAATGTAAGCATGGTATTTTTTATGTTATTTTATTTATGAGATGTTGCAGCAATTGTATGCTTTCTACAGGTTTCAAAGAGCACAGAGAGCTATAACATGGCAACAAAACCAATTTTAATGTAGGAAATCACATCTCCTCACCCTTGCACGTAAATTGAGGTTGTTCAGTGTAGGAGAGACAGTTTTGGCACTTGGTCGGAAGGTAGCCAATATTGTAGTCAAAATTCTTGAAATTTTAAAACATATGTGATGATTGTGTTTGTGCTTTGATCTAATCAGCATATCCAAAGATGATCATGGATTCATATTGATGGGAGTTTTAATTCTTCTACGACAAGTTTGTGAGAGTTTTTACCGTGAATGGTCCATGGAGAGTGCCTCATGTTCATGAGAGATTTTTCCATACATTATGAGAAATTGTTCTTTATACATAAGAACACCCTCTTCGGTGTTCTCGCCAGGAATGACGTTGTAGCCCTTTCAGTTATAAAGGAGAAGCATCTTTCTAAAGAGGAGAATAAAGCAACTAAGCAGTTGAGTGAAGCCTAGAGACGTAGCCCATCCGGGGCGAAATTTGTTATCACACGGTGACTTCTTGTCTCTTTTATGTAATTTATTATCTCTCGATGTGCTTGTTCATTTCATATTCATGATGGTTTCCTTTATTTTTGCAGATTAAGTATTGAAAGTTTTAAATGATGATACCTGAGATGTAATAAGTAGATTATCCAATTTTTAATTCAATTTGGATTCAACCCTATAAAAACTTCAATATCACCTTGTCAAGCAATCAGGTCAATAAAACCGATCTCAAAAATGACCCTTCAAGGAGTGACATAAGACCCAAGAAGAATTGATAACAATATCACCTCGGGCTCAAATCAAGTGGTATTAGATCAGGATTGACAAAGATTGCAGGTGTTGAAGATGGAAAGAACACCAAAGAAGGTGTGGTTTGATGAACTACAAGAGATAAACCAAAGCCTTAAAACATAGAATATTGGGTTGAAGAAATTGCTACGAGTTGCAAAAGAGAAAAATAAGATGTTGCAGTTGTAACTACATGCCATGAAGCAGGAAGCAGGAGAAGGTTCCACATCAAGGGAAGTAAAGAGGCCATCTTGTGGCCATGGTGGATATACTGGTTATGGATCTGATCATGACAATGTTGATGGTTGTGCATATTGTTAGATTATAGAGGAGGCGATCTAGGCACCAAGGAACCAAGGAGGTTTCTTGGAAGCCTCATCTATCGCTCCTTTCCACCAGGAGGAACAGTTGGGCACGTTTCGGGAAGAAGACCGAGAGTCACGGACTAGAATGGAGGTAAATGATCCATGTTTAGTTCCTTTCTTCATTGATGTTGATATTTGTTTTGGAGTCTTTGAACAACATACTACATGCATGGGCTTAAAGTTAATTAAGAAGATGGGGTATAAAGGAGGAGACCTTGGAGCCAATGACAAAGGCATTGTGGATCCCATCGAAGTGGTGGAATGGCCTCGATATACTAGGCTAGGTTATGCCCGAGAAGAGGTTGGAGAATGATCCAAAACCAAAGAGGAAGAAATATCCAAGACCCCAGAATCCAGTGAATCTTCAAGTGACAAAACCAAATCAATGCAAGCTGAGAGAACATCATTTCATGATTGTGATTATGAGTTATCTCCAAGGGGAGATGATTACTCCAAAGGAAGGGATAATCCATGCTCTTCTCACCAGTCTAGCACTAGAGACAACCCATAAAGGTATAAAAATTCTCAGTATTTTAATGTTCCATTTGATTATAAATAAATTGATAATGTAAAACGAAGCTTATGGCATAAGAAACCATGCAAGTTTTGTGGTATGAATAACCATGTTGTTTTCTAGTGTTGGAAAATAAAATCTTCGTATAGGAAAGTTATGGCGACCAAAAAGGAGCCAATACTTGAAGACCCTTCTCCACATGAGGAGAAAAGGAAGGGAAAGAAAACCTTGAAGGGGAAAAGCTATTGCAATCATTGCGACAAAGGTGGACACCATGAAGCCACCTATTGCAACCTTCATCCAAAGATGTATCCCGAGAAGGACAAGAAGGTTAGGAAAGAACCTATGAAGGAATCAGTCGACGAAGCATCTCAGAAAGGAAGCTAGGTACCAAAAGAATTCCAACTACCGAAAATAAAACAATTCGAGAAGAAGGACCCATTCATCTTGATCATTGAAAGGATGGAAAAAAAATTTGAGCTAGTTGATAGTGGCCGTTATTGTAAATCACTTGTAACTTATAAGACCCCATAGAGGGAACTTTTGTAAAAATGATGAAATGTATAACATCACTTATTTATGTAACATGATATTTTTAGGCCTTTGTGAGGTAGTATTGGGTATGGGTTTTGATGTAAATGAAGAAACATTTATAATCGCATAATGTACACTTTTGGGGTGCAAAGTTCCTTTCAGTGGAGGTATTATCCAGGAGGATCTAGAAGGGAAAAAAATCAAAGTGTTCAGAATCCAGTGAAAACTACACCAAGTCTAAGAACTTGTCGTAAGCTTTTAAACATTGCAAATGACACCTCAAACGGATCTAGGATGAGGAAGGTACAACCAATCAAAGTTGCGGTCAACCTGTCTGTACAACTGACATCATCATCCGTACCACTGACGTTAGAAGGTGATTATGAACAGATGACATCATGTTGATGTCAGCATGCTAAATTGGAAACACGAAAGGCTACCACGTGGCATGCATATTTGGCATTTTTCGCTGCCAAATGGGCCAATAAAATTGTTCCACGTGGCACCACCCAGGAGCTAACACGTGGAAGGAGGACAGTGCAATAAGTGGCTCCATACTAGCACAATGCGTGGTAGTACGATAGAGGGGACACTTGCTAAACGACTCTATCGGGAAGTGGAAAATGAGGTGATGTGAGAGGGAAATCCCGCTTATGGACTTAGCATTTAAGGGATCTAATCATGCATGCATAAAATGACCATTTAAAGGCCTCTACTTTTTCCTATTCTCCCAACACAAAACCCCACATTCATGCAATGCAAAGGTACAAACAAGATTAGGTAACTCTACCTTAAATCCTTCATTTGATGTTGATCCCTTCGGTTTCACTCACTCCTTGACTGCAAGCCTCCTCCCAAAGCTGACCTGCATTCACACATGGACAAATAGAGAGCTGCAAACATGCATTTCATATACTAATTGTTGGGTTAGATGTGACAATATCATAAAATAAATACACAATTTGAACACATGATATGGTGGGACGAAAAAAGTATTCATTTTTGTATTAATCTTCACAAGAGTAAACTTACAATATGTGGTCGACACTACTCCTTGAACTTGGTCCTGGGCTTCTCTTCACAATGCACTAACTATTCAACCTCACAATACAATTTCAGGAAATTGAAGCAAAGGGGGGATAAATTTGGGTAGAGTTTCTATACTTTTCTTCCCTTTTTTTAAATGGGACCCCCACCTCTTCTTTTATAGGTAGTTATCCGGTTGAATGACTGGCCACAGGCAGTTAAACGATTTTAGCAATTTCCCGAAACTCCGTTTCCCGTTTGCAACTTTCCATTTTTCATTATTTTGTCAGTATACGTGGCCTGTAGAAGTCCTATAGGTGTATGGATGTGTGCATACGTGGGCTGTAGAAGGTCAGGGCGTATGTGGCTCAAAAAATAGGGCTTTTTAGAAGATCTTGGCTCAAGAAATTGACAAATAGTAGGGCCTGATTCCAGGTATTCAGGCTGGGTGCAAATTAGGCTTATAACATATGCCCCCTAAAGTATGAGGTCAGAAGAGCATTTGATGGCCAAAATAATTTACCAATATTTATCAATGTGCCAAGTGAGTGAGCCCAGGACCAATATTCAAGATCTGCCATCTGCAAAATAACATTTTGTCTCTCTGAGGCGGGCATACCCATGCTCGAGATAAGAAACTAAAATCATGGCTGCCAATCAAATACAGTGCAGATCCATTTCATATAACTATATAAAGTGTAGCCGCGAGAAATACACATCGGATCTACATCTCAAAATACATGTATAGTATCCATCTTCAATAAGCTAAGTGTTGTCTGATGGTTGGAGATGATATTTTCAGAGCTAGAGAAACAACTTTAAGATCTTCAAAACTCAGGTAAGAGTGTAATGTGAGTGTATGACTTCATTACCTAGAGGTCTTCAACGGTTCGTCGTGAATAGACAAGAGGATCTCAGTGATCAGGCAGAGAACTTCATTGATTTTGAACAAGGATTTTGATTGGTGTTTTAGGATGGCCGGGCATGAGGTCAAGAGATAAACTGTAGAAAGGCCGACCCGAGCTTGGTAAAAACTTCCCTTGGACAGTAGCACGACAAATGATGAGACTTAGGCAACATGATATTGGCATAAGTTGACGATGCAGGAGGCAACGCCAACTCTCCATATGTTCGGAGGAATAACCAAACAGAGGAGGACACGGCTCTATGAGAACAGCTTCCTAAGGTCATACTATATCCCAGATCTTTGACGAACAAAAGGAAATATGTGTTTTGTCCAAGGGCGACTCATTGTGCTACCAACAAAACAAAAACAAAATAATTTTCCCTTCCCCTTTGTGGGGTATATTTGATTTTTTTTGTCTTTTTTCAATAATTTTGGAAAGCTTATGAAAAAAAAATAAAAGAATGTTACGTTACAAAGGAAGAACGAGTGTCGCTAACATACTAGTTCCACGTGAAAGGAACACACTAATGCTCAGAGCTAGGGGACATATGCAGAAAGGGGACACTCGGAAAAAATTTCCATGGGCCAAAGGTGTCAAGACGCAGAGGCAAAGTGCTACAGGGCTTGTGTATAAGGCATGCTTCAGATGGTTTAGTTGAGAGCAACATGGAGCGGGTCATTAGGCCAAAGACGCGGGTATGCAAATGCGGTTAATGAGACACACAATGGTAACATCCTTTGATGTAATTTTAACGAGTCCAAAGAAGGTAAGTTCGGCCGGTTTTTCATTTTTAGAGAGTCTGAAAAAGTGTAAAAGAAGACTCTACTGGGCTGCCTTTTTCGAAACTAGTCTAGTCGGTTCAAAAAAGGGGTAAACTAACACCGAAAAGATGACTATTCAAAATCATTTTAACGAGTGTGACAAAGACAAGATCACTCGACGATCTTTTCATTTTTAGGGAGTCTGAAAAGAGCTTAGCTATGGACTCCGTAAAGGTTGTTCTTCTTGGCCATTTTAACGAGTGTGAAGAAACAAGGTCACTCAGTGATCTTTTCAATTTCAGGGAGTCTGAAAAGAGCTTAACTATGGACTCCGTGGGGGTGCCTTTTTCGTAAATTTAGTCCCTCAGGCCCTAAAAAAGGGTAAAATTATATCTGAGGATACTCTTCTAGAGAACTGAAGTTCCTAGAGTATACCTCTATTCGTATAGTTGACCATCTAGACCGAAAAAGGGGTAAATTCCACTAGACAGATGTGCCTTCAAATTTCAGTTTAACGAACGTGAAAGACAACAAGATCGCTCAACAATCTTTTCATGTCTTAAAGGGTCTGAAATGGATTAAAAAAAGACCCGTTTAAAATTTTGGGAGTCTAGAGGTTGAGGTCAAGAGTTATAAAGAATCATGCAGATGAGGCACAAACTCGTTATTAGGACAAGACTAACAGGGACTCCCGAGCCTATAGTCATTACCAACAACATGGATGTTGAAAATGCAAGCAGGATCTAGCTAGGGCATCTATGAAGGGAAAGGCTCTACCATGACATTACGACACTTCTAAAGCAACAAAGATGGTTCTATGTCACAACTCGGTGGGTTCGATCCTATGGCAAAGTGATAAAGACAATGAGATACAAAAAGTGGAGGTGGAATCCTAACTTAAATGCTCAAGTTGAAAAAATGATATTTTTACCAAAGGACCTTCAAAAGTGACCCAAATCTCTGAAAAGCTTCCCGATACCCGAAGTGACCTCTATCATAACCTTCCCAAAGAAACTCTTGAACCATACTAAATGATTTTTCAGTTTAGAAAAAATGACAAGGGGGTCCAAAAATGACAAAAAGGGGCCAAAAAGTCTATAAATAGAAGCTGGTAGCTCATTATCACCATTGTTGATTTTAGAAATTGACTCTGGAGCCAAAAACACCCCTTTGATAAAATTGTTGATTCTGGGAGTTTCAGTAGACGAAACGAACTTCTGATTGGACCAAGTAAGTACAAATTCACTCCTCTTGCCTTTCAATTTTTATTTTATGCATTTTATTTCATTTTTGGGGGGTCATCGACCTTTAAAAAGGGTCGTCCCTAGGGATACGCGGGCTCTCTTGGGACAACACACGTATGCACGCGTAAAGAATAATTATTGCACGCGTGCATATGCGACTGTCACCACTACAGCCCACATATGCCCCCAATTTTGTGAAAAAATTAAAAAACAAGATCTAATTCCCCTCCTAAACTGGCTCTTGCAGGATGTATGTTCACTGGAGCGAAAGATAGCATGAAGACATTGAAATTTTGGTCGATGAGGACCCTAGTGTGACTGTTTCATTGACTCAATGCAGGCTTTTGAAATTCTACCAGTTTCCATTCATGCGGGCACAACCGAGGCTACTGAACGCCTTGATAGACTATTGGCACCTGGATGCAGAGGCCTTCATGCTTGAAGGTCAATCATTGACTTTGACGATAGAGGACATATACTTCTTGATTGGCCTCTCAAGGAGAGGGGAATTAGTGAACTTCCGCACATTTCCTTCAGGGCCTCATAACATAGCGGAGCTAATTGGGCTCCATTGTGAGGCAGGGACTGACAAAGTGGGCACATAGGTTCTGATCAACAAGATATCTAACCTATCATTGAAAGTGATAGTACTGATGATTGGGTGGATCACTGGATTTTCTACACTTCACCAAGTGTCCCGACCGCACATGCATTATGCGGTGCAGTGCTTGAATTCACACATGTTTGATTGGAGCATGACATTACTTGACTGTATGAAAAGGCAGTTGACTAAGTGCCACATGTGGAGGCACAGAAACTTCAGGTTTGGGACCATACTTTATGCATTCTTCTTCAAGAGGCTACCTAGTATTAGCCCTTGAGAGATAGTACGAGGGCACACAGCCACATTCCCATCCATATGTAGATGGGCGGAACTGTTTCCGCGTCAGGGTGGTGGAAGGACCGTTGAGGCCTTCGATGACAAGTTCTTTGACTGGTGGTATCGCCAGATTCTAGTGATAGAATACTATCCATATGATGGCATTGACTTTTCCAGAGACCCAGATATGGTTGTTCCTCCCGGAGCAGTGCGAGGGGAGTTGGGTAAGTTTTTAATTTTCATAGTTTTTAATTTTTAATTTTCTTTTATATATATCATTTTTTTTTTGTGTACCAGAGTATCTGACAATGATTTGTTTGTTATGTGCAGACGTGGGACCAGTGCGTCCGACTGATTTTGCGAGGACCCGACGACGTCCTCGTCCAGAGGCGGGAGCAGCCGGAGCTGTCAGACTGGCAGGAGCAACAAGGGGGCCTCAACCTAGGGAGGCCGACAGAGTTTTGAGGTAGGTAGAGAGGAACCTAACCGCTCTTACTTGTGTTGTGTCTATGGTAGAAATTGAGGATCTACCACCCTCTATGCAGCCTCAAGTAGTTGGGGTGCCACGGACTTGGGTCCAACTTTTTCGACATTTGGCAAACGTCATTGTACACTACGGTCGGGCCAACAGGCCCGACCCTTAGCTAGGTTGGATTGTTTATGTGTCGTGAGCACTTTTGTACATTTTTGAGGGCATAAGCCTCATGAATCCTACTGTGTATATTTTTGACGCGTTCGTGCCCAAACTGTACTTTGATACATTTTCCGATGTATATATATGGCTCTTTTTTGTCTTTTTACACTTTATGCATTATGTTACAAATGTATTTACATGTGCATGTGTGTTTTTGTCTTTACATGTGTGAAAAATGTCAATCTAATATATGATTAGCTAGACTATCAGTGATGTGATTTAATCTCCTAGGAACATGAATGTAAGTAATGTAATCAAAACTTTGTTCTAAGAGATGTACCATAAGGAACCGTCGATGTAGGGTAGGGTCGTAAATGTGGTAAACACCATTTAATTGAGACACATCCAGTTGAGCATCTAAGTAGACCCGGAGGCGAGAGATACCATGCGACAAGCGTCATGAAACAACTCTATGACTGCGATGTATTCGACAACATTATTTGTAGCATTACCTAAACAGATACCTGCTGAGGATAGAAACTAGTCTTGAGGTGTAAAAATCACCCAAGTTGTGTAAGCAAGCCTCTGAGTGTGTCGACTAGCACCATCCGCAAACCCCACGAAAACCTCTGATTCACTTGACATTTTCCACAGTGAAAAGAATGTCATCAACAACAACACCTGCTATTACACATCAACATTACTCGCTTCAATAAGTGTCGCAAGTGTCGCATTTGGTTCACAAGTGTCGCAAGTGTTAAGAAAAGCATACTTCCATGATGCCTATGTCATACTTATAATGACATCAAAAAGATGCTTAAAACACCTCAAACACTTGATTTGGAGGAAGAAGAATAGTTAACTGGAGTTATGTACCTCTTGCCATCTGAAAGAACCATTGAATCTGGGTTTTTAGAGGAGAGCGCTCCCCTATAGAGTGTTAGGGAGTGTTATAACACTGAACAACCCTTCTGGAGGAGCGCTATTGCTTTTAGGAGTGTTGGCGCCCCCTATACATGGCCATGGAGCGCTATAACGCTCTGACATCCCTTTTGACAGAGCGCTACCTATTCTGGGCAGCAGTTGGTCTATTGAGGAGAATAAGGGAAAGATATTTTCAATCTTGGAAGGCAGTTGGATTCGAACCCCTGGTCCAACCATGATCTTAGGGAAGATTCCTAACTCAAGGAGGAGAATCCTCAACTTACTCTAAAGATATTTAAGTGGTTGGGCCTCTCTAAACCTATATAAGCAGGCTCTCTCATGGTGAAAAGGAGAAAGAATTAGAAGCATGAAGCCTATGATCTCATAGGAAACACACAGTGAACTGGAGGAGAGTAATCAGTGAAGTTGTTGTCATCCGGATCATGGATCGTTTGAGAAAGGGTTAGACAAAGAGGATTTGATGAAGCTATTGCATTCACATTTACGGTTGTAAGTTTCTTTCGTTATTGTTCTCATCAATATGACATGCTTGGCCTGTTTTTTTCTAGTTTGTGCTTAATCTCACATGAACTTGTCTCTAATACATAGGTCTATTTCAAGCTAATATCAGTAGAGTAGGAAGTGGTTGTACTATTGTTTGTCTACAGGACTTATCGAGGAGCGAAAGATTGGAGTTCAACTCGGAGCGTGCAGGGACAAACACCGGTAAAAGGTACTTCTTTTCTCCTTCCTCCTCATACATTAGTTTATATATATATAAAAGGAAGTCAGTGTCCATGATAAACATCTTCTGTCTTAAGAGTTAAGAGTCTAGCTCTCAAGAGGAGATCTACCTCTCCGCAGGGAGATTTTACTTCAACAAAAATTGGCGACTCCGTTGGGGAATCGAATCGAAACTTTTGGTTTTGATTTTTCCTCATAGACCTTGTCTTACCCTTTGATTGTTTTTAGACCTTGTTCACCCCATTTGTTTGATCTCATATGCTAATTGACTCCTTACCCCATCACACTCAGCTTGATTGCCAAAATTTGACTGAAATTTTGGGTTTCTGGACATTTTCATAAGCTTTTTAAGCCTGGCACCCCTATGACCATGTTAGCAGAGCACCAGCGCTATTTGGATGTGTTAGACAGAGCGTTATAATGCTTGGCACCCCTTACACCAGAGCATCATCCCTCTTTTGGCAAAAAACCTTTTCAGAATTTCTTTTTCTAGGGTCCAATCTCTGTGTTTCACTTGTTGAGCCTCTCTATGAGTCCATGCTTCTTCCCACTGAACTTTGACATCCTTCCTTCTAAGGAACAAATACCTTGTTGTTTAGATGTTGTGGCCTTCTTCATTATTTTTTGAGTTTTTTCTGTTGTTGGGAGTTTGAAATCAATCCACTTCTTTTTCCCTCCTATCTGACTGAGCAAAAACTCTGGTGAAGGATATCAGAAGTCTACAAATCTTCTCATTTGGTTTTTTTTTGAGGTCATTGTTCTTGAACATCTATCTTTTGTGTGAAATTCTTGATTTTCTTTGTTATCTTTGTTTTCTTTTTGCTTCTTGTTTTCGATCATGGCAAGAGGGTGTGTTGTTTGTGTGAAACCTACTTATGCTTCTCTGAGTTTCCTTGATCTAAAAGGTTAATTGGCAGGGGAAGTGTCGTATTGAATTAATCATTATTCGCACACAAACAATAAAGAGACAAGTTAGTGATTGATTTGCATATTAGAAGACATTTCTAAAAAGTTTTAGCATCACATTGGATTTGATTGAGAAAATTTGTTTGAGAACATTCCTTATTAGTGTTTGATAGTGAAAACAACTCTCTCTCTCTCTCCCTTTAATAGACATTCATTGAAAAGAAACGAATGCTTATCATCTTTTATTCATTTTTTGGGGATTGAGTCATCATTCCATCCGTTTCACTTTCCTACACCCCTTTTGAGTAAAGAACAAATGTAAAATGAACGCTAATTAAAAATTATCTAGAACATTTTGTTTTTTATAGGATCTTCCACCAACATTAGACTAGGATTAACACTTTGGATTAGGCTGTGAGCATAACTCTCCAAAGTTTCCAAAACAAACATTAGCATCCTGAGCTAGGGAGAGTCAAATCCAATTATCGTATAAGTTTGCTGGGATCCCCCTCTCACATAGGGGTTACGCATGAGGTCACACTCGGGAAAACTACGGAGATTATCCCTCCATGGTTTGACTGATTGTAGTAGTCAGATCGTATTATGGGGGTCGCTTAAAGGTATACCCACAATGTTGAGTGGAATCCTTTCAAGTTGATTTCGGGCTAGATACCCTTCCTTTACGTTCGAAATGGACTGTCGATTGTACCCGCCCAGGGGATGACTGCGAATTGGTAACCTTAGTAGCCACAATCTTTAGGGTCTTACACAAGGTGATAGTGAAGGGAAGTCTCACTATACCTGGAACAAACATTGGTCAAACTCACTCGGGCTCCTTGGAGGGTAAATCCACAATTACTACGTGGAAGCTTGCACCAAGGTGAAAGTCTGTTAAGTAGGTCGCCATTGTAACTGTTCCACCATATCCCAGCCCCTTCTTGACTTGATCACGCGATGTTGGATTTCATCACCAACTAGCATGGT
>JASDQU010097958.1:2532-12771 GCA_032191745.1 Picea mariana | reverse complement strand
TGTCAATCAGAGCTTGTATGCAAAAGTTACACCTCCCGCAAGTTGACCTACTGTGTTGGCCACCATGGTATGAATGGATGTCATTTCATCCCCCATTACTCACACATATGGGGCTAGCGATATATGGAATTTCAAGAAGATTCTAGAAGGTCCAAAACCTTATCACAATTGAGGGTTGAGGAATTAAAAAACCTACCCCTAGATGGATATCAAGCGATATTAAATATTGGGCTGCTAGGAGGAGAAAGGGTTCCATTATTTAGCATTGTATTTGTTCCATAGTTGAGAAAACCACTTGGGAGTGGTATTTTGAGAGCATAACAAAGTAGAAGAGAATTTGTAGTAGCCATATAGACCACGGTGTCAAAGGAAACTCCACGAAGAGTGTCTCTTTCTTTGTACTTGCATTTGAAGAGAAGAGAGGAGAGCAGCCTCACCTTTTAGATGGGTTTTCCCCCGTATTGGGTTTCCCAGGTTAAATATTGTGTTTATTTGTGGATGGTGTTTGAGTATTTATTTATGTTCTCTATTTTTCACATTTTAGCTATTTCATACATTTTAAGAAGAAAAATAATAATTAAAGAATATGATATCTAAAGGAAATTAACCTTCACAGTAAATATTTCAATATTTTATTATATCTCTTGTGATGAATTTTCGAGTGGAATATCCACGAAAGTTTACTGATCATAGAACAAATGTCCCAACTCATGACAATGTACAATCAATTCAAGGACCAACTATCCCAAACAAAGGGATTTGAATCATCCAATCCCATGGGGCCTAACTCTCACCAACTTGTTCATGATCCTATGAATCAAATGTGGCATCAAATATCTAATGTGGATCTAAAACAATTTGATGGCTCCAACCTTGCAGGCTTGGTCACTTAGATGGACCAATAATTTTCCCTACATGGAATCATTGATGACTTAATGAAATTTCATGTGGGTGTCTTACATTTGTATCTTGAATGTTGGCAATGGCATAATAAATCTCATAGGAGTTTTATTGCTTAGACACAATTTGTCACAAACCTCTATGAATGTTTTGAACTAGACAATCAGGGCCACCTAGCCAAGCTTAAACAATCTAGTATAGTTGAAGAGTTTATCTTTGATTTTGATCAAATCACTTTCAACATTGAAGGCATGTTAGATACCTTCTTCTGAGAATTCTTTACTAGTAGTTTGAAGGAAGAGATATGTGCCCAAGTTTTAATGGCTCACCTTACTACTTGGCTAGAATCTTCTCAAAGAGATAAGGAAGCCCAAAAGGTGGTGAATGCAAAAATAAAAAAACCATCCTTAATTCCGCATCCCCATCAATCCCAAAAGGATTCCTCTTCTTTAGATCTGATCCATAGTGACCTCATGGGCCCTTTTCCGCATCCATCAATCAGTAAATAAAAGTGCGTGCTCATTTTTGTGGATGATTTCTCATGCTTCACATCGATTTTATTTCTCAGGAAAAAATCATAGGTCTTTCAACACCTCAAATATTTCAAATCCCTTGTTGAGACACAGTCAAGAAAGAAAATCAAAGTCCTATGAATAGATAACATGGGAGAGTATTTCAAACATGAGATACAAAATCTCTATCATGAGGCAAGGATTGAGTTGCAACATATGGTTCCCTATACTCCACAGCAAAACAGAGTTGTTGAGCAGAAAAATAGATCTCTAAAAGAGATGGCATCTTGCATGCTACATGCAAAGTCACTTCCAGAGAGATTATGGGATGAAGCACTTAATTGTGAAACGTACATCCAAAATAGATCTCCCCATGGATCTGTCAAGGATAAGACCCCTTATGAGGCTTGGAGTGGCCTCAAACCGGAAGTGACCCACTTCTGTATTTCAGTTCACGTGCATGGTCCAGGATTCCCTTTGAGAAGAGGAAGGCACTTGATCCACATAGCATAGAGTGTATATTTGTTGGATAACCCGACGGTGTGAAGGGATATAGACTCATTGATATTTCCTCATACCAGATCATCATTGAGCGTAGTTTCCAATTCGATGAAATTGTCTCTCATGTACCTCAGCAGCCGCATGCAGACACTTTTGTTCTTCCACCTGTCAGAGATGATAAGCATGCACATAACGACTCTTCCTCAGATGAGAGTTCTGATTCATAGGATTCAAATGATCTATATATAGATTCAATATTTTCATATGTAGAGTCAGTGCATCTAGATGCAGATGTAGAGGCCCAAGTGGGCCAAGACTACTCTTTAGGATGCAGGGGATCTTGTTGGGGATCTAGCTGATACTAGGAGGAATCGATTTGATTTTGAGGAGCCATTGAGTTGATTCCACCCAGGAATATTTTCTTCATTCAATATTCATATCCATAGTCTTATGGTGAGGCTGCTGAAAATCCATTTTGGGAATCCACCATGCATGAGGAGTACAAATCCCTCCTCGAGAACCAAACTTGGGATCTAGTTCCCCTTCCTTAAGGAAGGAAACTTTTCAGGTGCAGATGGGTCTACAGGACCAAGAGCACAGCGATTGGACAGGTTAGCAGATACAGAGCCAGACTAGTTTCCAAAATATTTCAGCATGTGCATGGCATTGACTATGATGATACCTTCGTTCCAGTAGAAAATATGGATTCCATACGTTTGGCACTTGCCATTGCGGTAGCCAAGGGATGGGAAGTCCAATAGAGGGATGTGAATAATGAATGTCTTTACGATGATCTCTCTGAGGAGATCTATATGGAGAATCCCCAGGGATTTATGCATGATTCATCTTTGGTCTTTCAACTGAAGAAGTCTCTTTATGGCCTCAAGTAGGCTCTGAGGGCATGGTATGCCAAGATGGAATCCTACCTGTTCTCACATAAATTTGTACATTGTAAGTCAGAAATGAATGTTTACATGCTTAGGATGGATGATTCACTTCTACTCCTAGTTATGTATGTTGATGATTTGTGGATCATTGGTTGCTTGAATTCAACGATTGTTGAAGTCAAGAAGATTCTGCATGATAGGTTCTTGACGATGGAAATGGGTCCACTAAATTTCTTCCTTGGACTCGAGATCAGTCAAGATGCATCAGGCATCAAACTGTCTTAGGCTAAGTATGCACAAGATCTCCCTGAGATATTTCACATGACAGACTGCAAGTCTGCCCCAAATCCTTTCCTATCAAGAGTCATACTTGAGGATGGAGGGAACACTCCACTGGTTGACAACAAACTATACAGAAAGCTAGTGGGGAGCTTGTTGTATCTCAGACACTCCAAACAAGACCTCTCCTATGTAGTTGGAGCAGTCTCTAGGTTCATGCAAGAGCAACATGAGCTACATTCGAAGGATGCAAAGTGTACTCTTTTATACGTACAGGGAACCATCACCTTTGGGATTCACTGTGCAGCAAAATCTACATTGGACCTCATCAGGTTCACTGATTCTGACTGGGATGGCGATAAAATTGATCGCAAATCCACATCTGGTTACTCACTTAGTATTGGTTTCGGGCCTATCTGTTAGTCGAGCAAGAAGAAAGTTTCTATTTCTTTATCTTCAGCCGAGGTAGAGTACAGAGGGGTAGTTAACATAACCATTCAGGTTATGTGGCTACAACATTTTCTCACTAAGTTGGGAATTCAGTTTCATCAGTTGATCGTCATCTGGTGTGAACCCCAAACCACTCTGAATTTCTGCAGAGATCCAGTTCAGAGGTAATGTACAAATCACATCGATATCCACATGCACTACATCCGGGAATTAGAACATGAGGGGATCATCTACCTGCAGTTTTTCCTTCAGTAGAACATATTGCAGACATATTCATGAATACCTTCACCAAGAATAAGTTCCATTCTCTACGCAGCCATCTTGAAGTGAAGGACACAATTTCCTAGCAATTGTTAGTTCTTCTTTTTACATACATTTTACTTTTTTTTTGGAGGGGGGGTGGGGTTCCCATGAGTTTTTCCCTCTTTCCTCGTTTATTTTAGTGTATATTTTGTATTTGGGTACCTAACATGGCCTCATTACCGTGACCCATTCTTTATTTTCACCATAGTGATGTTTAGGGGGGTGTTGGAGATACTTCACACGCACCTAGTATTTATTTTTCCTAAGGTTTTCCCTATATTTATTAGTCATTATTTAGTCTCCTAGGAAAATATTCTCTTCAGTTCACACTTCAGTTTGATCAGTTGAGTGGAGTCTAGATGCTACATTGGGATTATCACCATGGAACATTGTGATCATCACTAGCTAATGCACATTGTCCTTGGGATCATCACCAAAATAGCACATTACTCATGATTCCTTGATCTCCCCCTCACTTCACTCTATTTCAGTCAATTAACTAAAGACTGAGAGACTAGTTAACTTAGACTAGGTGGTAATTCACTCTCGTAACTACCTAAGAGACTAGACTAGGTGGCAGTTTACTCTCGTAACTGCTAGTGTGTGTCTAGATCACTCTAGACCACCACTATGGTGCATTGGCTTCTCCTCAAATGCGCATTAGTTGAGTTATATAGAGTATATCATGTTTAAATTATCATTCATTCATTTGGTTAATGATAATTATTCCATTCTTTCTCTTCTGCTTCTATTTTCTCATATTTTCTCTGCAACTATGTATGCCAATTCCTAGCTGGATCTATTATGTGTAGGTTCAACACATTTACACAAATTACATGGGAAGTACTAGGAGTTATCACAGAGGAAGCAATGAGTTAGAGTGTAGAGCAGAGAATATGTAGATCCCTACCTTTGATGGGTCAACCAAGACCTCTGTGCAGGCTTGGGTTTAGAAGTTGGATTCTTATTTGCAGCTCAAACCCATGAGAGAGATGAATGCTATTAAGTTTACCACTATCTACTTGGAAGGAAAGGCCCGTGACTGGTGTTATCACTCTAAGCGTTACTCCCAGACTGCAAATGAGAGTAAGCTTGGTAACTTAGAAATATAAATGGATTAAAATAGTTTGAATAGGTGGATCAACAAGAGAAGAGCAAAAAGGAGGGCATCAGACTGCTGCAAATACATTCCATTGGGCATGGAGTCATAACATCCTACAGATCAAAGGCAATCAAGTTGCCTACTAGAAAAAAGGCTTATGCAAGGATGGATAGAAGAATAGAACGTAAACAAAGAGAAGAATATCCACATAACATAGATCCTTTCTGTTATATAGATTAAAGGGTTCTTGAACAATAATCTGTGATTAACAAGAAATTACCACAAATCCTTTGCAGCTCATGAATTCATTAACAAAAGGCAGATTTTGATCTTCAAAATCTGTAAATATTACTCAAGAAAGATGACAAGATAAAATTATAACAAAGAACACAAATTATGATAAGAAGCTCTCATGAATCTCTAATGGAAGAAATGCTAATTAAAACAGGCCCTCAGGTTTACAATTGAGCAAATAAATTGTTCCTCTAGCTCTATCCTCTCTTGGATCATGAATCCAACCCCCTATCCTCAAGATATATCCTTCCTTAAATAGAAAATAGCATCCAAATAACCTTAGGAGGTATAATCCCATATCCTCCATTGGATTCTAAGCCTTGGAGATAGGTGACAACAATCAAAGAGACACAAATCCAACAAACTGCTAATTTTCAGGAATTTGTTGGAAGTCATTAATAAATTGTTTCCACCTCATGCATGAGGCCTTTGATGGAGATAAATATTAGGTGCAGGTGTCCCTTGACATCTAACCGATCTTTGAGAATCCATTCGAATCCTCCTTGACAGGTGGTAGCCTCCCAACAAGGAGAATATCAAAACCGTGACCGCTACATAAAATTAGGTAGCGCCGCTGTAAAATAGTTGGTAGCGCCAATTCTATGTCTAATATCTCTCAACCCATACCACATTTGGAAAAGCGGAGAGAGGATTTTGTTATTTGGAATTTTATGAACAAAAACCTCCTCCAGTTTTCAAAACTACCTTCTCAATTGTTCATAATCCAAGTTTCAAGTTAGTGACTCAAAACTGGTAAAATAACTCTGCACAATTCGTTTTCTGCCAGAATTTAGGTAGCGCCCACTCGTGTGTCTGCATGAAATTTGATAGCGTAAATCCATGGGTGATTTTGATGCTTGGAACCTTGTGAAAGTGGTGTCAATACTTGTTCTTGACACTTGGCACCTTAACTAATCTTGTGCTAACATAGGCTCCATGGGGGATAGAATTCTCCCTGTGAGGTTCTGAGAACTCTTGTAGTTTCAGTTCCTTATCCTTTGGGCTTGTGGAGTCATTCTCTGCTGCATCAAGTTGAAGAAAACATACTAACAACTTATATTACTCTACTTTCAAACAGAAAGAAAACACACCTGCTCTTGATGGATCTTATTTATGTACAAAACCTAAACTAACTGACTTTTACAATGGGATAGGTGAAGGAAAACTTCCACCAAATCCATTCAAGCAACTTGCTGACATGAGTCTTTATAATTCCAATGATTGACACTAGACAAGAGGAATATGACAATGTTTTTAAAACATTTCCTATATCTCCTCTGACTATTACTGACACAATAAAGTTTACAGGTTCCAAAACATTTGAGAAATACAACTCCATATACACCCCTACAGGGTCATGAAAATGGTGACAAAACACATGGGACTGATAGAATATTTCTTTTTCCCCTTCAAGTTTCTTAATGTAAATTATGGGTACGAGTGGAAGAAGGATTGACGTAGGTGGCTACTGATCAACTGATGATTGTTGATTTACTTCTGACTATGTATAAACGATCTCTTCATGTGCCTCAAATAAGGGTTGCTCCTGGTCAAATATTCGGGTTATGTCTTATGTGACAAGGCCAATCTCTGCATCATACTCCCTGTCTTCACAGTGATCAAATATAGGATAAGATTGCTGCTCGTCATCACTAGAATATTCATCAAAAACAGGTTTCCCTTCACACCTATGAGCAACCTCTAAAACAATAATTTCATCAAGAATATAATTGTTAAAAATATCCATTTCAGGAACAGTAGTAACTGTTGATTCTAGTTGTTCATACACATGATTTTCATCTGAAACAGTGTTATGAATGTTGTCCTCTCCGAATACAGGAGTATTCTTTATGCTTTCATTTGGACAGTGGATAAAATTGTTTTCATCTTTATATTCGGCAAAGTAATCTAACAGATCTTGAGCACATTCTACATGTCCCTCACAGCAGTTATGCCAAACACTTTCAGAGGGATAAAACATTTTGCAGTGTTCATTGAATACTCTGTGGAAATCCTTCAAGGATGAAATGATGGAAGGGGGTAACGAGAAATACCATTTACATGCATCCCCATCCAATGAATACATGAACATTTTCATCAAAATATCTTCATGATGGATGTCAGGCTGCTGCATCAAAGCATGAAATTATTGAACATGCTCAACAGGTTTGTCATCCTCACCTTCATAAAATCTAGGTAGCAGATCTTTCCATTCATCAATAAGAAGCACAGGATGTGGATAATCATCTATGGCTGAGAAATTGAGTGGGGAAAACCTCCTGGCCAGGATAGCCTTCATAGCCATTTAATTGGTCTCATTCCAATGGAGTCACCAATAGATTCTGAACAATGGAGTTGCCATGGTGAATGTGCAGTCTTCAAGGTGTCCAACTTCAGTGACCATCTAAAGCTGGAGATTTGCAATGTCGTTCTTCCCAGGGAGATTTTCAATCTCCTCAAATATGTCCCCGACAACGGCGCCAATTATGTTATCACTCAAAGAGTCACTCCCAGACTGCAAATGAGAGTAATCTTGGTAACATAGAAATATAAATGGATTAAATTAGTTTGAATAGGTGGATCAACAAGAGAAGAGTAAAAAGGGGGGCATCGGACTGCTGCAAATACATTCCATTGGGAATGGAGTCATAACATCCTACAGATCAAAGGCAATCCAATTGCCTACTAGAAAAAACGATTATGCAAAGATGGATAGAAGAATAGAAGGTAAACAAAGAGAAGAATATCCACATAACATAGATCCTTTCTATAATATAGATTAAAGGGTGCTTGAACAATAATCTATGATTAACAAGCAATTACCACAAATCCTTTGCTGCTTATGAATTCATTAACCAAAGGCAGATTTTGATCTTCAAAATCTATAAATATTACTCAAGAAAGATGACAAGAAAAAATGATAACAAAGAGTACAAAGTCTGATAAGAAACACTCACAAATCTCTAATGGAAGAAATGCTAATTACAACAGGCCCTCAGGCTTACAATTGAGCAAATAAATTGTTCCTCTAGCTCTCTCCTCTCTTGGATCATGAATCCAACCCCCTATCCTCAAGAGATCTCCTTCCTTAAATAGAAAATAACATCCAAATAACCTTGGGAGGTATAATCCCATCTCCTACATTGGATTCTAAGCCTTGGAGATAGGTGGCAACAATAAAAAAGACAAAAATCCAACAAACTGCTAATTTTCAGGAATTTGTTGGAAGTCATTAATAAATTGTTTCCACCTCATGCATGAGGTCTTTGATGGAGCTAAATATTAGGTGCAAGTTTCCCTTGACATCTAACTGATCCTTGAGAATCCATTCAAATCCTCCTTGACAGGTGGTAACCTCCCAATAAGGCGAATATCAAAACCGTGACCGCTACAGGAAATTAGGTAGATTCTATGTCTAATATCTCTCAACCCATACCACATTTTGAAAAACTGAGAGAGGTTTTTTTTTATTTGAAATGTTATGAACAAACACCTCCTCCAATTTTCAAAAATACCTTCTCAATTGTTCATAATCCAAGTTTCAAGTTAGTGACTCAAAACTGGTAAAATAACTCTGCACAATTCGTTTTCTTCCAGAATTTAGGTAGCGCCCTCTTGTGTGTTTGCGTGAAATTTAGTAGTGTAAATGCATGGGTGATTTCGATGTTTGGAACCTTGTGAGAGTGTTTTCAATGCTTGTTCTTGACACTTTTCACCTTAACCAATCTTGTGCTAACAACTGGTGGTACCATGGATTGAATACCTTTGGACATAATCACATTACATCTTACTCAGAATTCACACTGATGCTTATTGGCAGGTTTGACCAGAGAGATCATGAGATACATTTTTGTGAACTCACTCGACTAAGGCAGATAGGGTCACCAGAAACCTTTATAGAGGATTTCTAGAGGATGGTCGTAATGGTACCATATGTGTCACAAGATAGGTTACCGATGCTTTTCTCTGAGGGGTTGATGGAACCCCTACGAGGTTGGGTTAAGGCTTTCAAGCCCAACAACCTATAAGAGGAAATTTGGAGGACTATGGGTTTGACGGGATCAACAAAAAAAACCAATTTCACTCCAAGGCCTCCACTAATCCAAGGAGCGAAGGATCAAAGAGGAATGGATAAAGGGAAGGGAAGGATGGATGAAGCTATTAGGAAAGAGTTAAGGAGAAAACAACTCTATTTTACATGAAAATAACCTTGGGAGCTAGGGCATAGATGTATGGGAAAGAGAAAGGTTCACTATATTGAGGTGGTTTTCGATAACGAGGAGGAAGATGAGATTGGCAATATTCAAAATATAGAGGAAAATCAACCAATAGCATAAAGTGTGCAAAATGAAGGAGGAGATGAAGCAGATATTTGTCAAGCAGGGGATAATAACATCATTATTGCATCCGTTAGCGGGGTCCCTAAGTACAATACTTTCAGAATGAGAGGATTTACCTAAGGGCCAATGGTTTCTATTCTCATAGATGGGGGAGATTCACATAACTTTATTGATTCGTCACTGGTGAAAATAAGGTACATACCTACAGTAAATTTTGAGGGGTTTTGTGTGGAGGTAGAAAGAGGTAACACTAGGCCATGTGACAGATATATTCTAGGGTTGAACCTCAATTTGGGGAGGTATGACTTGGAACGAGACTTATAAGTGATGAAATTACTAGACACCAATGTTATATTGGGAGTCCAGTGGCTTAGCACATTGGGCCCTATCACCACCAACTACAAGACCATGGAAATTTCATTCAATGGGGGAAATGGAAAAAGGGTGAATTTAAAAGGGATGTCGGGAAATGCACCAAGGGTGGTTACTACCAAGCGCATGGAGGCCATTTTCAGGAGGGAAGACATAATTTATGCAACAAAGTGATTAGTATCAGTTAAGGTAGACAAGAAAGGGAATCCAAAATACTCCAATGACATACAAAGAACAATTGATACTCATAGGAAGGTTTTTGAGCCCATTCCACCAGGGAAACCACCAGGTAGAGGATT
>JASDQU010097957.1:0-21483 GCA_032191745.1 Picea mariana | reverse complement strand
TTGCATATCCAAGGTTTTTGAAAAGGAAGAAAATGGGCCAAAGGGTGTTTGCGTTGAGCCTACAAATTCCTGACTTCATGACATCCAAAGCAACAAAAGGAGACATGCTAGTAATCGATTTTCTGCCTCTAAGAAAAGCCTCCCCAAACCAATTCTATCTCATCCAAAAGGAATTTCTCTAAATCCACCTCATTCTCAACCCAATCCCATCTCATGTTCATTTTCCTCTCCCAATCCAATAAACTTCCCTATCTTATTCCCAATTGAAATGAGAATCACCTCTTGCCAAAAGACCAATCAAATATTCGGCTGGATCACCCAACCTTTGAAGGTGAGATCCCATCACGGGTATGGATGAAGGAATTATCACATTCGTTTAAAATTAGACCCGAGGGCCCCAATCCCCAGTCCATGTCAAAAATATTCTCCAAATCCTCCTTAGTAAGGAACTTGAAACATCCATCGGGTGTGGAATTCTGGGCGGTATCCTATAACCCTCATCCAATTTTTATCCAGCCATCATTCCAATGAAGGCACCGAACCTTCTTTCTCCCAAAACCTACCAACAACCGTTCAACCCAAAAGATCCGGGATGGCCCCTATCTCCACGTCCACTCCCACCACCATACTTCACCACTCTTTACGAGCTTGTAGCTTTTGATTTCCTTGGAGCGTSTTGATCGAAGTCTGATGCATCGTATTGAAGTCAKCCGKCAYCCCGGAGTGAATGATCCCACGKCATAGAAATTTATGCGCTTGGATCGAAGCCTGCTGACCGATCCAATGGGTCCACGCCAGCCAAATCTGTTACCCGCCTAAGCTTCTTCATACAGATGAAATCCTCATCAGAGAGGAATATTTCCTATATTCACACCTGCCACCCATAATCCAGAAACCGCCGCCAGCAATCCCCTATTCTTTTGACCGACGCCATCACTATTTGGCCAAACGAAAATGCGTTAAAAAACCTCCATATGATCGATGACTTCACCCTTGAGTTAGAGTCAGAATACCCCTTGATGGGCCGCCCTTCACCATGAAAAATCACTCTTCAACTCTGCAATCGATCGATTAGGCTAGGGTTTCATATTTTAATACGATAAAATGTTATACTTTTATTAATGAAAGAAATGTTCTTCTAGGGGAAACCTCCAATTGAGCAAAGCTTTGATTACAATAAACTTCACAAGACATCTTATTTCATTGTTTCTACTTACTTATATAGTTCTATCTACCTCCTAAGAACATTCTAGAGAAGAAAATTTTTAGTAGGTAGAACCTTCTAGTAAGYCTTCTTACAATTGTTGYTTTCATACTACTACATGRGCCTTATTTACTAGAGATGACATCCATACATATAAACCTATCTAACTACTTAGGGGGTTAGGGTGGGAATCTAATAAATTTAAAAGGCATGATCCCTTCAATGTGGTGGCACAACATTACTTGATGGTTAAATACTTGTGGCCATACAAAATCGAAGTCTGGAAGGAAGAATAMATGTACAAAAGAGCTAGATCCTATGAAGAGGTACTCATGAGAATCGGTCATAGGAGCAAAACAAAACAGGAAAAAAAAAAGATGAAATGAGGAAGACAAGAAGAAGGAAGAACACAAAACTAGATTCAAGGAAGTAGAGGAAGAGTGAAAGAGGAAAGAGGATGAAGATTCCAAAAAAATATTATAAGCACAAGAGGAGGAAAGAAATAAATACCAAGAAGAGGAATACTAGAGGAAAATAGAAGAAACAAAAAATGAAAAAATAAAGCGACAAGTAGAAGAAAACAAAAGAAAGTTGGATGTTGAAAATAAGAAAAGGTAACATGATAAGGATGAAGGAGAAAGATATAGGAGATCCAACAAGTAAAATCAACGTAAGATCATACAGAAAAATAAAACTAGAATGTACAACAAGATAGCAAGAACAAGAACAAAATGTATCAAAAGAATAGAAAATTCAAGTAGAGGAGCAACTTGTGCACATTTATGAATATATAGTGAATCCCATAGATATTAAAATACTCACTAGTACCATCTGGTCACATAGACTTACAGTAGTTCAACACAAAAAGAATCACCCTCGAAAGAGGTGGTGAACTTGGAATTGTTCACTTTTGATAAGAAAATCCAAAAGGTAATCAAACAAACCCATAGAATATGAAGCTAAATAAAGACCAGGACTTGGTCATCTCAATTGAGGTAACCATCACTGATGTCACATAGATTAATTCAATTGTGACTTCCACCACTATAGTTGCTTTCTCAGAATCCACCTTATCTATTGTCTAGAAACCGAAGAAGGAGTTGGTTGAAAGTAAGAAAAATATAAACCTCTTGTAGAATCATGTAGCATATTACACGACAATTGGGGGTAATCCAATTGAGCTTATAGCTTATGCATTCAAATTGTAGAATGAATTAAATGCAACATTAATAAATTTTTATGATAAAACATAGAAATTTTAGAACACCCACTGTGTGATTGCTAATATATACAATCAGAGAGGTAACTATCACTGATGTCACATAGATTAATTCAGTTGTGACTTCCACCACTGTAGTTGCTTTCTCAGAATCCACCTTATCTATTGTCTAGAAACTAAAGAAGGAGTTGGTTGAAAGTAAGAAAAATATAAACCTCTTGGAGAATCATGTGGCATATTACAAGACAATTGGGGGTAATCCAATTGAGCTCATAGCTTATGCATTCAAATTGTAGAATGCATTAAATGCAACATTACTAAATTTTTATGATAAAACATAGATAGTTTAGAACACCTACTGTGTGATTGCTAATATATACAATCAGACTCATTAGTAGAGGATAAATCAATAAAATATGCAAATTCAATTTGAGTCCCTTGGCAAACTAAGATGCAAAAAATCCCACCAAATCTCCCTTTGCTACCTACTAGCAAAATCTCAACATGGAGATTGGGTTAAGTGCTAGGAGAGCTTCCAATTAGTAGGCGATGTAGATGAGGAATTTTCCAATGGGAAAAACACTATGCTAGGTATTCGAGTAGATCATTGGAAAATACAACTTGCCAGAGTTCAGAGAATGGGATCATTTTTAGCTGTAGGATGAAGTAAGTAAATAACTAGAGGACAAAATTAGAGATATAGATCATATCATCCTATCTATATTTTATTTCAACATCCCAATGCTTAAAACACATTAGGAGGCTCCAACAAGGAAGATATGATTAATTACAATCCTTGTTGGAAAATTGGAGAAAAGCATTATAAAACTAAAGCGGGACCTCACCTCACTCATGGTTCATGTAGAACATCATGTATTCCATTATGATAATATCATTAATAAAAATTTGGAGAATTATAACATTACATAAATAATCATATGCAAGAGAAAGGAACTACACAAACACCAACACTTCAAACAATTCAAGAAGTTGTTAAATTTCTTGTAATTCAATCTTGATAGACTACCTATAACTAGGATGCAAACTAAATGGAAAAAGGATTTTACTTGTTTCTCTTTGTAAAACTTCTTGATAAAATTTTAATGAGGAGAATCCATTTTGGCCAAGCTTTTTGGAGATAAACTTTGATTCTCTTGACATACTATCTATAACTAGGATGCAAACTAAATGGAAAAGGATTTTATTTTTTTCTCTTTTGTAAAACTCCTTGAGAAAACTTTAATGAGGAGAATCCATTTTGACCAAGCATTTTGGAGATAAACTTTGATTATGTACTACAAGTGCATGGAATTTTTTATATTGTTAAGCATTGGAGTTGTGTTAAAAATGTTTGTTTACAATGTATATTGTTCTCATGTATAAATAATGCATTATTATTTTTGTTTCTCTCATATTGTTTGTTTAAAGAAAATATTCATAAAACTCTATTTTGTTATCTTATTTTAGTCTATTCTAATGTTCCATAACTAGTTATTTATATTTCTTCCTTTATTAACTCAATAATTTTCTTATTGAAGATAGAAGTATTTATAAATTGGGTGTTATTATTACATTTCTAATTAGAGTATATTTTCACTTTACATATAAAGTATAACCACATATGTATTCAAAACTATAGGATTTAAAACCAATATTTAAAATCTAATAACGATTGCTAGACTAGAATCATATGGGTTCCCTATTCCAATCAATGTGAGATATAATTGGTACTTCTTACTGGGAAGGGTACCTACTCTTGACAAAAGAAAATCTTCGTAGATTAAAATAATAGACAAAAGAAAATCCTCCTAGCTCATTGAACTCGTGTAGTTAGGGTTTTGAAATAAAATAATTTATGAGTAACTAATTTTCTTTTGTATAAATTGAAGTTAAATTGCTTATGAAAGGGATTTTTGATCTCTAACAATTTTGTAAGAACTATTTTTTCATTGAGTAATATTGAGAATCCATTTGGTGGCTGAATTTTAGAAGAGGAGATTGATTTCTATGTTGCACAACTTCGGGACTTTTACTTGGTTGTGTAATTTGGAACGTCTAAGATTTGTTATTATTATTTCTTAGATTATTCTTGAATTTTAGTACAATGGTTGCTTTCTTTCCTTAATAAAGATTGATTTGCAATGAATATAAAGCTATCATTTGCTATTTAAAATAAAGACTAATCTTTCTTTGGCTGAAAATGATTGTTTATTTTCACTTTAATAAATAGGAATTACTCATTTATTCTATGAAAAACATTGGATAGTTGGTCGTATATTCATTTATTTTTAAATTACATTTAGTTTGGATTTAGATTATTTTATTCATATTTAATTATAGAGTTAGATTAGAAAGTAGATTAGGCATTTCATTATGCATTTTATATTATAAAGAGTAAATTGAATGTCATTAAAGTCCATCAAAAGGTTTTAAGATCATTAATCTAGAGTGTTTTTCCATGCCAAATATAAAAGAGTTTAAGTGGGCCTCTTTTCTCAGTTTAACCCCTGTTGCTGATGTTGGGTATTTCCCCCCATCAACACTTTCCAAAAAATTAGTACATGTATATACAATAGACACTGTACAAAAAATGGAGCTTCTCACCCACTTAATATCCATCCCATACCTATGGTAGGGGGAATCCTATCTAGGTGATTTGGAATGGATTATTATATAACTTGTCATTTATTTTGGTACTTTATGGGTGGAAAAATGGGATGAATTGGCCTGCAGGGTCCATTTTAGGGTACTTTTAGGGGACAAGTCCCAATGTGGTGATTTGGGGTAAGGAATCTTCCAAAGCCGATTTGAGGCATCAAATGGAAATTTTTGGGCTCAAAACCTCACGAGCTTATCTTTAGCCCCCTGATGCTAGTCTACAAACTAAAATATTTCCAGCAATAAAAAAGTTTCCTTAATCAAAGTTTGTATTCAAGAGTTATTCCTCCTACAACTAGTTGACCTACCTTGTTGACCACCATGGTACCGAGTGGATGCCATGTCAGATCCCATTAGTCACACATGTGGGGCTAGTCATGTGTGTATTTTCAATATCATTCTAGAGGATCCAAAACCCTAACAATATTGAGGGTTGAGGAATGCAAAAACCCTAACCATAAACCTAAATGACTATCGGGTTATGTTAAATACTATGCCACTAGGAAATGAACAAGTACCGTTCTTTTGGTATTGTTATTGATCCATAGTTGAGTAGAAAATTTAGGAGTGTGATTGAAGCATAATAGAAGAGGTAGAATGTTATGTATTAGTCATTCATGCCACAATGTTCATGGCAACTCCAATGTGAGTGCCCTCTTTCTTTGTACTTGTATTTAATAACTGAGAAAAAGAGAATAGAGCAAAGACCTCACTTTCTAGTTTGGTTTTTTCCCATATTAGGTTTTTAAGGTCACATATTGTGTTCATTTGCATGGATGGTGTGTACATTTCCTTGTTTATTTCATTTTGGTTTCAATTATTTCCATAATTTTGAGCACTATTGTAATTAAATTTAATTTGAGATATAAGGTAATAAATCACATAATAAAATAATTTAGAATGTTGTAATATATGTTGTGGTGAAATTTTCTAGTGGAATATCCATGGTAGTTTAAAGATCACTTGGGGTTGTTGGTCCCTTGGAGGAGGTGCTTCATCAGGTTCACCTCACTCCATATATTTATCTATTTATCCAACCATAACTATTCATTGTAGGAATAAGAGCCACTCCATCATGATTCCTATGTAGGAATCCACATTATCCTCCCCAAGGTCCACCTATCCTCATTTTGAGACCCCTTGTAGTAGTTTCTTGAATCGTTGGTGTAGGTCATACAACAATCTCTATAAATCTATCTCTAGATTAACACACTAGCTAGTTGGTCCTAGTCCTTCTCCCTCATCTCTATGGCATCTTCCCTAACCTATCACTTCTATTGGTTCTCTTGGTGTTGGATCGTAAATTTTTCTTGCTGGCTTCACTAGCCCCATATTTGTATAGGTACAAACAAGTTATGATTATCATATATACCTCATAAATAGAAACACACATCTACCTATATCAAAACTATGTTAGTGTCAACTGTTCGACAACACATGTATTCCAACAGAGGATGAAAACCTTCAGTAACCACTCACACAACCAGATCAAAGATCAACACACCGATGCTTTGATGTGGTAAAACCCCTATGGGGAAACATCCACGATCCCAACCAACGCGTCCACTTGGAGCAGTTTATTAATGCAAAAGAAAAATATTACAAAGACATTTTACAAGATATTTTCTCACAATTGATCATCGGAAAATGACCCTCCATGCTCTTTAAATCAAGATCATGGACCAATCGGGTGTTAAGACACAGATCAATGGTCGTTAAGATTGAGAAGAATATGAACCGTTAGATCACTCTATGTCGGGAACATATCGTGACCGTCAGATTTCCTAATTACAAATGCATATTAATGCATACTAAAGAAACACACTTTTACCTAACGACACATTAGACCAAGTAGATCTTAAATAACTCCTAAGTGTCTAAATATCATAACATCCCCCCTTAAGAACAACCTGGGATAGGATTGAAGGATTTCCAATAGTGACAAAATAGGAGAAGGAAGGAGGCATTATAGCCTATCCCCCCTTAATGATAACTTCCTGAACTCCTAACATAGATCGAAGTTGGAAAACTTCGCTTCTGTAAGAGACTTTGTGAAAATGTCTACAACTTGATCTTCTGTAGGGAAAAAGAGAAATTCAATTACTTGGTCATTAATGAGCTTTCTGATGAAGTGCATGCATAGCTCGATGTGTTTTCTGCATTGATGTTGAACTGGGTCTTTGGCGAGCTTGATGGCACTCTGATTGTCGCACCAAAGGCTGGTCGATGCTGCTGCTGGAAGCCAAACTCTAAAAGAATCTGTCGAATCCATA
Organism: Picea mariana; assembly: GCA_032191745.1. Taxonomy (NCBI): domain Eukaryota; kingdom Viridiplantae; phylum Streptophyta; class Pinopsida; order Pinales; family Pinaceae; genus Picea; species Picea mariana. The sequence continues at coordinate 14,129 of JASDQU010097957.1, read as the reverse complement.
AGGCTTCCCGACTTGCATTTACCGATGCTCGATACTCTGCTTCTACTGAAGAAAGTGCAATAGCCTGTTGTTTCTTACAGGCCCAAGTGACATGTCCTGAACCAAGTATGAAAACATAACCTGCAGTAGACTGCCTATCATCAGGGTCATCAACCCAATCTGAATCAGTGAAACCAACCAATAAAAGAGCCCCCCTTGATCTGTAATGTATCCCGAACTGAACTGTACCACAAACATAAAGAAGTATCCTTTTAGCTTCTTTCCAATGGCTTTCATGGGGTGTTTTCATATAACATGCAACAAGACCAACAACAAAGGAAATATCAGGACATGTATGAGTCAAGTATAAGAGGATACCAACTAACTAACAGTACAAGGTGGCATCAACTTTAGGAGAAGTACGGTGGAAGCAAGCTTGACTCCAGAATGGAAGGGAGAAGGGGCTGGTTTACAATCATCCATGTGGAAGTGACGAAGAAGGTCACAAGCATACTTAGACTGGGAAAGAAAAATTCCTTTATTGTTTTTCAAAACTTGGAGGCCAAGGAAATAGTGAAAAAAGCCTAAGTCTGTCATTTCAAATTTCTTCTTAAGACTGGTTTTCACATGGTTTAAAAGTTTTGAGTCACTACTAGTAAGGATAAGGTCATCAACATAAAGGACAAGAATTATGAGATGGCTTCCTACTTTTTTGGTATAGACATTAGGATCATAATGGCATCTAGAGAATCCAGTGGCAATAAGAAAGCTGTCCATTTTGGCATACCAAGCTCGGGGAGCTTGCTTGAGACCATAAAGAGATTTCTTAAGGCGAAAAATAAGGCTAGAGTCATTCTGGACATAGCCAGGAGGTTGTTCCATGTATATTTCTTCTTGCAAATCTCCATGCAAGAAGGTGGATTTAACGTCCATCTGATGGACCTCCCATTTATGTGAGGCAGCAAGGGAAAGAACAAGGTGGATGGAATTCATTTTGGATACATGGGAAAAGGTTTCATTATAGTCAATTCCTTCAACTTGGGAAAATCCTTTGGCAACTAACTGAGCCTTGTGTCTTTCAACACTTCTTGGGTCATGCCAAAGTTTGCTCAAGTCATTGCTATGAGTAACAAAAACTGATGAAAAAGATGATGACCCAAAGTTGTCAAACTTGTACAACCTGCTAATATCATCAACAATTCCAGTTGCAAGAACATGCTTAGGATCTTTTAGATTCTTGATTACAACTTTGTGAGGTGAAAACTCTACGGTTTTACCTTCACCTGAATGAGTGATTTGATATACTAATAGAAGGTTACAAGAAAAACTTGGAACACATAATACATCATTGAAATGACCATTTTCTACTTGAACTGCTCCAGATCCTTCAACACTAAGGGATCTATCATCACCAACATATATTTTCTTGGTGTTACATTCATTTAGAGAAGAAAATATGTCTTTGTCCTTAGGCATATGATAAGATGCTCCAGAATCAATAAGCCACTCATCATAAGTAGAAGTAGAAGTTGTATTGAAGAAGAAACTAGAAGCAAAAAGTGCATGTCCATGAGAAGAAGAAGAAGAAGTAGAATCAATACTGATGTTGTGCTTCTTCATTGCTACTTCTAAAGCTACCATCTTCTTGAAACATTTGGACTCATCATGACCATCTTTATCACAAAAGTTGCAATGTCTGTCAATCTTCTTATTTTTATATTTTTCTCCTTTGTCACCATTAGGAGCTGAAGCTGTTTGAGTGGGTTTGAGACCCTTATATTTCTTGTTGTTGTGGCGAGGATGTTGCTTCTTGGGATTCTTGGGTTTATCTTTCTGATAGACGACTAAGGCTTTGTTGGAGGTACATGTAGTGTTGCTCACTCCAAGTTGTACAAGCTTATCTTGCTCTCTAATCAAAGCATCACAAAAATTCTCAAGAGTGGGTTTTACATAAGCTGTCCCTAGAGTCTATTGCATGACATAAAAGGTAGATACAAACACAAAATATGCACTACCTAGCTTAGAAAGAATAAGATAGATGCAACGCTCTTCATCTATCTTTATCTTACATTCTTCAAATAAAGTTTTGAGTGTTTTAAACTTAGATAGATAGTCTTCAATGCAAGAAAAATCACTCGGAATTAAAGTCAATACTTGATTTTTTAACTATCGTGCTCAAATAATATTGTGTTTACCAAACACAGATTCAATCTTTTCCCAATCTTTTCAAGGGTTTATCAATTGATTGAAGGTGGAACCTTAAATCAGGAGAGATGGACATTCCAATTAATCCACGTACTTTGTCATTCCTATTATCCCATTTGAATTTCTTATTAACATCGATGGGTGCTGTTTCCTTTCCCAAGGTAATCCGGTACAAGCCTTTACTTCTTAATAAATCCTCCATATGAGATTTCCATTGGAAGTAGTTGGTGTTGGTAAGCAAAAGATAACTTGAAGATGCCATATTAAATATGTAGATAATATGGATTTAAAAAATGAAACAAATGATATGGATGGAAAGAACTAAAAAATTTAGGTGGTTTAAAAAAAAAACGACATTGAAAACAGACTTTGGATGTGAAAGTTATGTCCTTTTAAAACAATGCATAAACAGTAACCAAAGGACCACATGATGGTGTAAGTTGCTTTATGAAGTGACCCACTTTTATAAAAAGAAGTGGGGATCACTTTTACAATGAAGTTTCTTTATAAAAGAAAATTTCTATGCAAAATAAATAACTCTAAAATATTAAAGCTACTTATAGTGATTCACTTTTATACTTGAAGTGAAATACACTTTACAATGGAGCATGAACTTTTTCAAAAAAAGTAACAAAAATAGAGACTTGAACTCGAGACCTCTTACTTAATAAAGAAACTTTTAACCAAATGGTATAGCAAAACATATTGTATTGTTTAGCAAGAGGATTGTTGTTGTTGAAGACGACCTTGGAGAGCGTGCTAAAAAAAATTCTTTTCACACAAGAAATTTTTTTCGCTTCTCGATGACAACAAGTGTTAGATCTCGGTTAGCTTACCCGAAAAATGCACCTTCTCCTATATGTTTTTGTTTTTTCGAGATTGCACAGGGTGCGAGGAAAATAACATACAGAGGGCTAAAAGAGTAGCAACCTAGAAACAAATAATATAAAACCAAAATAATACTCTGCAAAAATTTTAAAAATGGCGTATTGAGGCTTTATACCTCCGGATCTGACTGAAATGGCCATATCTTGGGCAAACATAAACCTTTTCGAGTGAATAGAAAATCGTTTCTGACTAAAACGAATGCTCCAAACACAATGGAACATTTCTCTTAGCCCAAAAATGTACGGAAATGACAAAAAATAGAGATGAGGAAACTCGAATTCACGATCTCGATCTACAACATGAGCGGGTCTTCAAACATGATCTGATACCATGTTCGACAACACATGTATTCCAACAGAGGATGAACACCTTCAATAACCACTCACACAACTATATCAAAGATCAAAACACCGATGTTTTGACATGGTAAAACCCCGACGAGGAAACATCCACGACCCCAACCAACGTGACCACTTGGAGCAGTTTATTAATGCAAAAGAAAAAGATTACAAAGATATTTTACAAGAGAGTTTCTCATAATCGATCATCAACAAATGACCCTCCATGCTCTTTAAATAAAGATCATGGACCAATAGGGTGTTAAGCCATAGATTAATGGCTGTTAAGATTGAGGAGAATATGAATCGTCAGATCACTCTATGTCGGGAACATATCGTGACCGTTGGATTTCCTAACTACAAATGCATACTAATGTATACTAAAGAAACACACTAAGAAACACACTAAGAAACACACTTTTACCTAACGACACATTAGACTAAGTAGATCTTAACTAACTCCTAAGTGTCTAAATATCCTAACATCAACACTAAAAAAAAAAAATGTAGTTACCCATTGATACCCAACCATTTTATAGGGGCCTCAATGGATCAGGGTCTAGCTGAAAATCCATGCCCATGTATGGGTACTCCTTGATAATCTAAATTGTTTCACCCAATATGCATATTTTGTTTTAGTAAAAGTCCACCCCACCACTCCTCCACCGATTTGAGCAATCAAATCTCTCCATATTTGCATCCACGATTTCCTAACTGATATTTCCCAGATCCTATGGTGCGGTTGGATCAACAACACTTTCTAAAAACTAAGGCATATATCAATGTGCCATAAGAAAATTCACCTCCTCTTAGCTAGTGACAATGGTATAGCTAATCGAACAAGATACCTAGAAGCATCAGAGCCCAAGCAAATTACATCCCCACTATGATTCTCTTGAATATATGCATTTGGCCACCAAAGATCCAATGGGGGGCATGAGGGCCACCCACCCTAACCACTATATGGGCCATCAACCACACTGTAATGTCAGATATCTTGGAATTGGGTATATCCTCATTGACCTTCTCTGCCCATACTCATTATGGAAAGATATGGGACCCTCTACTATCATGGCATTCCTTAATAGGGGACATCAGTTAGTCACATCCCCTCAGATGGGAATCCTAGAGAGAAAGTAGATGTACAAGAGGGTAAGATCTAGTGGCTACCCTCTTATGTTGAAGTGTTGATTACCAGGATTCAACATCCTTATGATGTTCTATAGAAGACCCTCCCTTGAATCCATTAATGGGAACTAAAGATAATACAATCACTTTTATAATGCTATCCATATTTATACTCGAGGCTCTCCCATCACCTTAGGTCAAAACCCCTTATATTCCTACTCATTCTAGTGCATTAGCATATGTGATACTAATAAAAAACATGTAGAAAAACTCATCATCACCATGTATATTTTCTTCCTCTGCTACTTTGTTCCATGACATTATTTTCTTTATAGTAATGTGAGTAGTTCATTTTCTTAGTTGTAATCCCACACAACTTTATCGAATGAATGAGATTCCTCTAGGGTGTGTGACCACACCATTATTCTATAAACAATTGTGTTGTGTCATATTATGGTTCAGAAAATAGTCACATGACTTAATCACATGCCTAAGGGATCCTTTAGTTGCATGATTGTGCCACCATTAAAGGAACAATGACATCATTTGCACCATTATTCCTTTGAAAGATGATACACTTGGTGAAAACTCTAATGGGATTCCACATGAGTCAAATTTAGCTTGATTCTAAAAATGGAATGGATAGAAATGAAGTAGGGGAAAAACCATAAATTTGGTGATTGTAGAATGGAAAATCATATGCCCAATTTCCCATAATGAGCTCTAAAAACTTTAGGGTAAAATCATCCAAACAAACATAACACTAACCAAATGAATCTCAAAATTTGTGCATTTCCCTATTGATAGGTTTTACCTATAATTTATTGTGGCCCATATGGGAGCTCAAAGCTCCATTTTCTGCATTATCTACAATGTTTGATTTGTTTTCTCAAGCACTTTCATGCTATAGTAAAGCACTTTTATGTTGTGGACCAAAATAAAATTCTAGGAAAAAATGGCTCTCGAGTAAAACACATTTTTCCTAGAATTTTATTTTGGTCCTTACATTAGTTCATGAAATCCATTTTCTTCGATATTTGCACCATTGGTTTATTCTCACAAGCACTTTCATGCTATAGTATTTGTTTCATGAGTGTAGCTATTTTATTTGGAAACCATTTTTACTCATCATTTCTTCCAGGCCCACTGCGACCTCCTTTTGGTATATTTATTCATGTTGGAATTTATACACCAGATGTCCCTTTGCCTATGTTGAATTAACCTTGATTGAAACTCCTCGAATATTCCTTTAGGTTCCTATTGCATGGGCAAGTTGCCTCACCCATCCAAGCTACATTTTTCTCTTGCGAAATGGTGGTACTCCGTCTTCATGGGTTGCCTTGGTTTAGTACCCCGTTTCATGTTGACAATCATGCGACAATTACCTCCCCCTAGGACTGGTATTTTTCTTATCTCGCATCATCAATCAAACCTCATACTTTCCTCTCATCATTTTGCTAACAATGTATTCCCTTGGACTCCTAAGCATTTTGTTTTTTTTTATGGTTTTTTATGTTTTGTTTTTACCACATTTTATTGCCTTCTTATTTCATTCATGACCCGAACACCACATGCATTTTACACCTCTATTCATCATCCCGTCTAAGAGGCCCACCCTTTGTGCCCCACCCATGGTTGCTCCCATTTATCATCATTCTTTCTACACATGTAGGTTATAACTACTTGGTTTACTTTCGGGAACTCGTCTCCTTGATGGTAACATATCTATATTATTTTAATATTCAAGTAAAAGAGAAAAATATAAAAATATCAACAAAACAAGCAACTAAAATCTAGTGAATCATCAATACTTCACTTTATTATCAACATTATCTCTTTTTATGATAGCAGTCCTTATTTACTAATTCTCCCATGTCCATTCATTCATACATAATCTATTGATTTGTTGTCTCCAAATTATTTTCACTTACCATCCATTTGACATGTCATTTTTATCCACGTTTCTTCCTCATGTCCTTTATTTTCCTTCTACACTACCTTCTTTTCTAAGTATTTACCTCAGCATTTGGTCATGTTATGTCATTTAGGTTTATGGTCGTTTTCCAAGTCAACCATCATTTATGCTCCATTCAAGGGAAGTTCCGAGTCTCTTATTCATTGGCTAACTCGTCTACTCAGGTCAAAGTATTATTCCATTACATTTAATTATATGCTATTTTTCACCTTGTGTTGGCTACTAGGGTTCCTCATTCCCCATTCATTTTATTCTAGGGGATGGTTTAAAGGATTAGATACCTTGGCCCCAATTTACATCAATGACGAGAGGCCTTAGATCAAGTAGGGAGAGTCCAAATTACTCTCTTGATTTTTTATCACAATCTCGACCACACAACTTTCTCATGTTATGAAGATTCATATACATTTATGGCTGTAGTGTTCCAAATCTAACCAATGACCCTCACACATGTTTGGCCATTTTCAAAATTATTTGAAGCCCTCAAGTGGGAGCCACCCTTTAGGTGCCCCCCTACATGTTTAGGTCCCACATCCCAATGGAATTCCTTTTTCTATAGTTCTTTACTCCCTTAGGCACCATTGTTCCTCACATGTGTTCAGAGGGATGAAACTGGAAGAAACATTCATTTTTCAAATGTATTCAGACATAGCTCCTATTTTCCACGATCTCATATTGTACTTTGCTTTGATATTTTCATCAGCACGAGAATGTTTTCCTTGTTTATAAAGAGATTGCATGTATTTGTATCACCTCACTCTTGTTTTTTTTATAGGTGGTCTCCATCGCCTCTTCCTAGGTGACCCCCTTCCTTGGTTGTCTTTCTATCTTTCTTTGGTCCCTAAACTACATCACTTGGATGAGAAAACATGATTTCTTTCAACTATACAAGATGCTCCTAACTTCATACATCAAGGGGTGATTGTTAACACACTAGTTTCTCCCCCATGTGACATTTGGGTGGCATGCCTAGAAACATTACAAATCGACATATAACTCATATAATATAGCCAACTACATGATCAACAAGCTATTTATGCACTATCATGCAAGGTTAGGAAATCAAGAGACCACTCTCATGATCATGCAATATATATGTGTATACTCGTGTTGATTGCATGGAAAAAGTCATGATAGTCGCATGACCCAAGTACATGATCTAGATAACACTTTCAAGTATATGGATGATCTTTCCTAAGGACCCGTAGGGTCCAGGACAATGCTCAATACCGTAAGCCACCCTAAACTCTCCACTCTGAAGTATATGAATGATCTAGCCTAAGGACTCATAGGGTCTAGGCTAATGATTAATATCATAAGCCACCCTCTACTCTTTTGGATTCTGTTAGTCACCATTAAAATATTTGTGTAAAATCAAGATTTCAAGATCTAGCGAGACGCTAAACCGGTTTGGAAGCTTGACAAACTAGATAAAAGGCTAAATATGGCAGAAAATAGATAAATCTGGTGGGAGTGCTAAGTGGTGGGTCCTGACGTGTCGCAGATCGTGAACTCTCCAAATCGATGGTTGAGGATGATTTCGGTGGGAGAAACTGCATGGAGGATAATTTCAGAAAGTGGGCCGAAATCTAAAACATAGTTTTCATCCGGGGTTACATGGCGCCACTAGATACATTTCAGGGTGAAAAGCGGGTTGCCCCAAACCACTTCCTCACGCCCCCAAAATTTGGATAAGTATAAAAGGGCAGTTGTTGGTTATTTTATTATTTTTCGAACATTGGACCATTTGAAACTTGGTGCGACCACCCTAGTTCAACTGCAGCTCAATAGTATGCCGATTCCATGTCATTTCCACTCATTTCCATGTATTTTTCATCACAGCCATGGATCTTATCATAACTTCAGTAACAGAGCAAGACCCTGTGGTGAATGAAGAAGCCCTAATTGACCGAGATTCAGACATCTTTGATACTGAAATCACCATTTCTCCCATCTCCGTGTCCAGAAGAAACCTACACGATAATGTAGGGAGGTGTATACCATTCCTTGAAGCATTCCAAGCCACCATAGTCCCTTATCCTGTTGAAATCGCTTTCCCCTTTCCCAAATTTATAGGTTGGTGTGCCAAACAATATTCGCGTCAAGAAAGAGTCGTCATAAATAAACAAAGGTTCAAGGTCATGTGTAGGGTAGAGAGTCTGTCAATTCGAGATTCCCTCAGTATACCAAAGTCTTTCTCCATAGTGTCTGAACCTTTCAATGAAGAAAATATAATTAGGGTATACAAAGAGTGTCCATCCGAAGTTCAAGATCTATTTTTACAGACAATTGTCAAACCAAAACATTTTTTGGAGAGTCTGTCTTTTCCAATGAATGTGAGTATAATGGTTATTGAAGTCCAATGGGTCTATTCCCTTTTAAGTCAAGTCTTAGGTCTAGACAATGATAAACATGTGGTCGAAGTCATGCTCGGTTTCCTTTTGATCTTTTTTAATTCAGAGTCTGGTTTTTTAGTCCGCATAAGTTTTGATCAATTCCTAGCTGATAATATCCACAAACAACTAGTGAATTTTCTCTCTCTAAGGCATTTTAGATATTACACCTATTTGCTGAAGATTTTCCTGGAAACCAATAAGAGAGAATTTCCCGAAGCAACATTCATATCAATTGAGTGTAAGAGGATTACATTGCTCATCTCCATCAACAAAGTCATGTCTAGAGTTTACAGTTTGATTTTCAACACCAACCTACCTAGAGTTTTCGATGACATGAGGAGCTACCTACAACCAAATCCAGAGAACAATGTGGGGGATTGGGTACTATTCATGCACTCAACAGTAATCTGGGTTTATGGTTTTCATGAATCCCCTTATCTATTGCCTATTTTTCTGACCCCCAGAGTCTTTTACATTGAATTCATCAGGCAAAGAATTATATCTGATACAAAGCATTTCCCGAAGTTGTGCAAAGCCTCCAACCTCAATTTCCCTTTTATCATTGGCCCCTTCATTGTCAAAACTAGATCATGCTTATCTCAGATTCAAGCAAATCTCAAAGAGTTTGGTTTTGCAACACTACATGGAAGAATATATGATCCACACCAAATCATATCCAAGAGAAGATTGATGGAAAAACAGGCCCCTTATGAGCATGAACATGTTGAGGGTTTTGATAAGCTGGGAAACCTAGAAGTCTGTGCTGATATGGAAGCAATATTGCAACCAACTCAAACACAGAAAGTGGAGGCAACCCTGCAACAAAGTCAAACACAACAAGCTCCCCAGAAGCTAATAGTCAAAGTTCCTAAGATGAGTCTTTACAACAAGAGAAACAGTTCAGAGGCCATAGGCACCAGTGATCAGCAAACTGCTCCTAAGAAGATGAAGATTTCACAGTCTCCATAGATAGTAGATTTAGAGGAGGAAGAGCCTAGAGAACTAGTAAATCTAGATATGGTGGAAAGTGGCACTAGCACTGTAGAGGTTGAAAAGGAAAGCAAACTCCAAAGTGAAGGAAACTCAAGAACCTTTAGCCGCAAGAAACACATCTTTGATAAAACATATGGGGCAACTTATCAATCTAAAAAAGATTTGGCAAAACATTATGCTGAGAAAGGAAACATGGCTCTGGGTGAGATGAGGGATTTAGTCCCTGAAGTGGAAAATATTTCTCAGCATAAATATTCTCTGTTCACAGTAAGGGATGTAGAGAAGAGGACCTTCAACATTGCAATTTCAAATGAAGACAGAGTATCTGAGATACATATAAGGTATGGCAACATCAATGCTCCAGACAAGGTCAAATTCCATAAGAATACCAATGATACGTTGTATTATGATTACCTGAGTTTAAGCTTGAAGAATTCAAAGCTATCATCTTATGTAATGAAATTGGAAGGGCAATTGAGGCAAGAAAAAACATCTAGCAGAGCTTGGCAGACTCAGGTCAAGAGGCTAGAATCTGAAGGCCCCCAAGGGGTGAAATCCTCATTGGATGAAAAAGACAAATTAATTCAAAGCTTAAAGATGAAATTGAAGATGTCTGCCGCAAAGCATCCACACACAACATAATTGGTTGCTCTAGAACAAGAAAATGAAACACTTCGTCCAGAGGCATTGGACTACAAGGATAGGGCGTTGTAACTGGAAAGAGAAAGGGTGGAGTGGTCACAAGAGCAGAAATAATTGCTGAACATGGCTGTAGTTGTACCTCCTGCTGCAGAAGCTGGGGCAAACACTGAAGGACTTGTCCAGGCTATGTCACAAGTTATCCTGAAAGAAGGAGAATTCAAAGGGATAAAAGGGAGCATAGAGAAATTGAAGCAAAAGATGCAAGCAAAGGATGAAAGAATGGCTCAATATCAAAAGGAGAATGGAGCCTTGCGGGAAAGGATAGATAAGTTGAAGATGATATTAAGAGACAGATGCCTGTTGTATGGGGCCAAACATATCATCTGGGAATCTATAGCTGCTGAAGCTACCAAGTTCAGAGTGTATTTGAATTTCATCAATGATAATGACAACATGGCCATCACATCCAGAAGCAGGTGCACTATTGTGAATGAGACTTTAGCAAAGAAGCCATCAGAATGGGCCCAAAATGCCATAAATCTACTCAACTCCATTCCTACTGTAGAACTTTTGACTATTGGAGTTAAAGGCACAAATACATTGTTTATCTGGTCCAGGAGGGTTATTGCTAAACATAACCCATTGAAATTAGTCCAAACCAAGGCAACACATATGGAGCAAAGTGTGCAAGAATTCAAGGATTTGTTTGAAGAGTTGTTTATCAAAGGCCTCCCACCATTTTGGGATGGAAAAGAAAATTTATATGATTAGGAAGAATACAATGCTTGCCTCACTCTATGCAGGATGGATCAATGCAAGTTCGAAAATCTGGAGGACAATCTGAAAGGACCTACATTAGTTGAGCATCTGATTACAGACTTTGAGATTTTGAATCAATTCAAAGCAGTCAAAATTGGACTACCAGTCATGACATATGCCTCCTGCATTGACCTGGAGATCCTGATCAAATAAATGATAGATTATGATATCCCTTTCGACTTGCAATGGAAGGAGATAGTACAACTGTGTAAGACAAAGTGTAGTTTTCTAGGGTCCAATAGATGATGTCCAGGTGTCAGTGATGATGTCAGATCACGTAGAAGACCAGAGAAGAACAAGTGGCAAAGGAAGAAACTGAAATGCCAGAGGAGTCAGAATCCAGATCACCAAACATTTTCTTGCTAATTATTGTAATCGGTTCCAAACCGAAGCTGTCATTTGTAATTATTGTAATCAGTTTCAGAAACTGAAACGTTTCATTTCAGTCATTGTAATCCGTTTTAAACCGATGGAACTCAACTTGTATAAATATTAGGAGTTCCAAATGTATTAAGGGTTGGCAAAAGTACAACATAACGATTTTAGCTATTCAGAAATTGAATGTAATTTTCTGAAGCTGAATTGAAGACACATGAAGACGTCTTGAAATTTCCATGAAATGATTCTATTGGTGATGATTTGAGTTTTTTCTCCTCTCTTTGTATGTATTTCCTATTTTTCTTATTTCATTTTCACCATCTTCCGTTTAAATTGGATAGTCAAAGGCCCATAATTCAACTTGTGATGCTCTCGACTGAAGAAATTTAAACTGTGTTAAGTTCTCGTTAACTAATTCATAATTCATTTGTTTAATGTCTGATGCAGTTATATGTTTTCTTTTCTTCCTACACTCTGCAAATTTACAAATTATAACTCAGATTTATCGCCTCATTTAACCTTTATCCTTTGGAGAGTTCTACTGACTATTCAGTGCTTCCATTCGTTTCGTAAGTTTGACTCCATAGCCCTAAGTGTCCCTCCCCTTACTTTCCAGCAAAATTATAAAAAACCCCCCAAAACGACACAACCTAGCGATTGATTGTCAAAGAAATACCAAGTGACATGAGAGAGCCTTCTATGAGCTGAGGAGCATAGTACCCAGCTCTAAAGTTGTTTTGTAGGTTACCTCTGTCGTTTTTTTTATCAGCTGAACAAATTTACAGAGTGTAGGTTACCTCTGTACTATGCTGAGGAGCATAATACCCCAACTCTGTCAGTGCATTTGGATGATCCGTCAAAAGAAGGTATGGTGAGTTTACCAACTTTCCGGATGAAATCTATGTTATGCCCTTATTGCTGCTGCTGTCCTCCTCTCTGAGGTTCTCTGGGATGGTTCATGCCCCTAAGTCCACAGTACTCGACCAGTGTCATGTGATGATGGAAGTCACGACCCAATGCTGCATACTCCCTCTTGTACTCTGCAATGTCTTCCACCTGAGTGGGCAACCTCTGTGCTAACGACTGCTGTGTTGTTGCTGGTGGTGCCCTCTGAAAACTAGGGAACCATGGTCTGGGAATCCTACTCGAAGATGTGTACTACTGCCTGCCCCCGAGTTCCCCTGTGCTGCATGTGCGGCTTGTGTGTCCGGAATGTCCACCATAGCCAATCTCTCAGCCACCTAAGCCAAGGACTGAGACATAGTCCGCTGACTAGCTAACATATCACTGATAACCTGCATGAAGTCTGCCTCTGGTTCCATGGAAGCCTTACCAGTGCCCTCTGGCCTCTCATATCTGTCTCCCCACATCCTCTTTGCCTTCTGGGTCACTCGCTGAACTCATCAACTTTAGTCACAGGCTGGCAGGACTAAAGCTTTGATACCACTGAAATATCCCTGATTCGGCTGATCAAGATATTCACTACTGTTCTAATGCTCTGGTGTGCAGATCTGATACACTGGGGGTTTCTGGATGCGTTTTAGCCGTGTATGTGAGATGTTCTTCGGTTATTGTGGTTGCATGTTGGTTATTACAGGTGCATGTGGGTTATTACATGTGCATGTTGCATATTTAGTGTTTAACAATCATAAAAGGATGCATGCAAGAGTATAGAATGTCAACTGCACAATATCATGAATAATAACGATTCAAGCATGGAAATACAATAGCCTACTGGAAAAATAGAATATAGACGTCAGTCAGATATCCTGGATCTGCACTGGAATACAATCAAATAACAAAAATACTCGTGATCATAAGAAGATAGCAGATCTGATGCGTGCATGGATAGATCGACAAAAATGTGCGATTCCGGCGAAATACGGTAACCGCTACCAGCTAGAAAAATTGATCTGAAGAACCCACCGTCAGAATGTGCTCGGAACTGCTCCAATAGATGCGCCCTGGTCTCTATACTGGAATGGATGTCTGTTGGAACTCGAATCGGACCTCTACGGCACCGGATCTGGACCCCTGGGGGGTTTGCGCCCCTCCTTGGACACTGAATTCACCCCAAAAGATTCCACCATCGGAATCGACTGCTATATGGCTCAAAACGATCGTCTCGTCAAATGATGAAATGGGTCGAAAGGGTTTGGCCGGATCTGCTCTGGAACACCTGCATGCAACGCCAAACGTCTGTCTGGAATGACTACGCCCAAAATGGATGGATGGATCGATCTGCAAGATTCCACCGTCAGAATCTGATGATAAATGGCTCAATGGAAGCGTCCTGGCTGGATCTCTACTGGGTCAGAATGAATCTGCAATCGGGACACAGGTCTACTACAGATCTCTGAATCCTCAAAATAGCTTGCGCCCTCCTTG
>JASDQU010097954.1:0-21482 GCA_032191745.1 Picea mariana | reverse complement strand
ATCCAATTCATTTGCGATGAAGGATTTGGGTGTTGCAAAGAAAATCCTTGGTATGAGAATAGCAAGAGACAGGAAAAATCGCAAACTGACATTGTCTCAGGGTGAGTACATAGAGAAGGTGTTGGAGAGGTTTAGGTGAGTACATCTCCACTTTGTCTTGTGCTTCTTCTTTGACAGGCTGTCAAAGTTCCAAAAAAGGTCAACATGACCAAGAAATTCCCAAAACTTGGTCAAGGGCCAATAGGCCCCCAACACTCACTTGTGACTCATCCCGAGTCACTCTGGTCTGAGCAATTCTGCCTTGAATGCCTCGAGCTTGTCTCAAGCTTCTTTGACTTGCTGCTTCACTGTGGCCTCTTGTTTGGTGAACTCCTAGATCACTACATCATTCACTGGTCCTTCTAGGCGCTATTCTGCTGTGAGGACGACCTGTTCTAGCTCCGTTCCTCGACTGTTGACCTCTGTAAACAACAAACATGCCTTATCTTGCGTAGGTTGAAGTCATTGAGTGACTTCCATCAGTTTTCTTTGAAGCATATGGATATGCTGATGAGATGCATGTTGTTCATGAGACCTCTTCATTCTATCTACAACTAACAGGGCCTTCGACTGCGCCTGTAGTGTATCTGCGTGTTGCTTCGCTTCTTGGAGCTGCGATTCCAGTGTCTGCAATTCCAGGTTTTTAGTGAGATTTTCATGGGTCTGGGCACTATGGTTACTAAGCTAATTTCACTCCAAGGCAAGAGCTTTTAGTCTGTCAACTGTGTTGTGGGCAGCTACTTCTCTTTGGTTCCTTATCTCCTGTGGGGTTTCAGGTACCACGCGGAGTTCTAAGTCAGTGATGCATTGTTGTAGCTTCTGGATTACCTCTTCCAGTTGTGCCACCTCCTGTGGAACGTGTTCCTTGGTCTGTACTTCGACGACTGTCATAGAGCAAAGTTCTCTGTTGACCCTTTCCTTAACTTCAATTTTCTCGGTGGGAAACTGTTCCTTTCTTTGCTGTAGCTCTGCTTTTTCTTCATCCCATTTTGCTTGTAGAGCAAGCTTTTTTCATTTTGCAGCACTTCGTTTCTTCTTAAGGTCTTTTTGTACTTGCGCTAAAGACTGGGTGACTTGTGCTGTCTCTCCCTTAGCTCGTTGAAGGCGAGCTTCAACTGTATCGACAATGCGGTGTAATTGAGCGGGCTCATCACCTAGTTATGGTGTTCCAACTGTCAGGGGCGTAGTGGATACTACGCAGCTGGAATGTAGTGCCTGCTGCACTCCTTGGAGTTCATCCTTAATCCGACTAAACACCTCCTCCTGCTTAGCTTCTTGCTTCTCTACTATCTACAATGAAGCATCATTTAGTGCCGCGACAATGAAGTCGAAGTCGTCTGAGGTGAGGGTGGTCTCGAATTTGGTTTTGGTTGCTTTCATTTTCTTCCTTGAAGAAGGTTTCGGAGGGGAAACCTTCCTTTTCTTCGAGGGATCCTCCTCATCTCTTGGCGGTGTAACCTCACATTTCTTTGGTTCAAATTCTATGCCATCTATCTCTCCTCCATCTCCTCCTTGCTCTGCTGAGATGGAAGCAGTCTTCACAGATGCACTGTCTAAATCATGGACCTCTTCAGTCTTCTTTATCTTTCTAGGTCCGACTGTATCCAACGCAGTTTCAGGGCTGTCAACATCAGACATCTTTGCAGGGTCCACTGGAACAAGGAGGTCTACCAACCATTCCTTGGTAATCTCCTCCAAGTCATCCTTTGTTAACTTGTAGTATGCTTGCAATTGTTTTTTATGCTCGTTAGTGTGCACGGTGATATAGATGAAATGGCGGTCCGCACTGAATTTCATTAAGGGCCTGAACTGGTGGAGAGTGTTCAAGGTGATTCTAGGCGTGGACTATATGGATACCTTCAACTAATTATAATACATGTGGAAGATGACATTCGACTACCATTTCTTGTTCATGTCACTAGAGTACCATAGTGTACCGAACTTCGCAGCCAAAGGTTCAAAGGGCTCGGTGTCTGAGAAGGTCGCACCTTCCAGCATCTCCCATGCAAGGAAAGTGATCAATATGAGAATCCAACTGAAGTGGAACTCATATCCTTGG
This sequence comes from Picea mariana, assembly GCA_032191745.1. NCBI lineage: Eukaryota > Viridiplantae > Streptophyta > Pinopsida > Pinales > Pinaceae > Picea > Picea mariana. The sequence continues at coordinate 19,384 of JASDQU010097954.1, read as the reverse complement.
TCTTTCACTTCCCTGCAATCTAGTTCCAGTTGGTTTACAAGGTACTTCACCCAATTAATCTGTAGCCCCTCCGCGCACTTCCCTGCGAGGTCGACTATGATTCTAGTTACTTGGTTCGGTCCGTTCTTGCGAACTAGCTTTCCTGCGATCATCTAACAGGAAAGGTGCACTGCACTTCTCTAGATAGAGGCTACCTTGTATCCTTGTGTGCCCTTCTCTACATTGTCGTAAGTATCCTTTATCCTCTGGGAAAGAGCGCGATCCACGGTCTTTCCGGGGTAGAAATCGTGTGGGTTAGGGCCTTGCATGCTAATTCCAGTGATTCGATTGATCAAAGTCAGATCCACTGTGATGCAATGGTTCAACCATAAGTATCCTCTATGATAGTAGGACAAAATCAACTTGACACACGCGTTCACTTCTTGATGCCTCCCGAAGTGAGGAATCTTCATTACATTAAGAAGTGTGGACTATGCGAGGTTCATGGTCCACTGCTGGGGAACAACCTTTGAATTCTTTCCCTTGGTTCTATTCAGATACTTATATGGGGATAGCATATTGTACACTTTCCTATTGCCGAGGTTGAAGTCACTAAACTTCAACGTTGCGATCTTATCCTGATCTGTGCGCATTGCGTGTATCCCCTTTGGAAGGTACACAGTGACCAATTCATATTCAAAATCTTGGGGCACACTGTCTCGGTCTATTGCACCGCTCAAGGGTGGTAGATAAGAAGGTAGAATGCTCAGAATCATATTAACATTCACTAAGTCATCCTTGTGTTTAGTGCGCCTCTCACGGGATAGTCCAACTCCGTGAGAAGTGGATGGGGATGCTTGCACTATTTTCGAAGATGAAGCCTAGATACCTTCATACATCGACATGGATTTCTTGGTCATTAAGTCGATCAAAAATTCCTCAACGTATTTATTTGCAGCGCTCAATGCTTCTGACATACGCACTTGGGGTAAAAAATGATATAGAGAACGAGAGAACAATGATCACTGTATAAACTCGGCTTAGTCCGTGGGCTCGAATTCACGATTGGAAAAAGTGTTCTCAGTGCATGGCGTGACTAGATAAATAGGTAATTCGACAACGGTTGTCTTGCAATGGGTATGAGACTCCATTAACTTCTGTTTGATCTGTTATGGTGTGGTCCAATGGTCTGATGATGAACCTTTATTTTTTTTCTTCCCGTTTGAAGCGTCGATTGAACAAGTATAATATCCCCAACGATTATATTGCTTCGTCATGACGAAGTGCCATGTTTCACTGTTCTGATATCTCGACGAAGCTCCAATTCTGTAATTTTTCTTTCTGTGAGGTCTTCTCTAGAACCTCCTGTAACTTTTCAATCTTAGCCCTCCTCTTTCTTAAATTTCTAGCCTTCTTTCCAGTGAGCTTCGTCTCGGTAGTGATTTTCTCATTCTAATTCTTATCTTCTTTGGTCTTAGTTACTTCGCACTGTTGAAATTATTTCCTAGGGTTCCTGGATAATACTTCTTTTTTGTCTGGGATAGGTAATTCAATCTTATATGGATCCTCTAGCATTCTCTTATCTTTGACATCTGGGTTTCTAGCATTAAGTATCTGCGATCTTCTCTCATGTTCGTTAATCAAGTGCACGATCCTTCTAGCCATAAAATATTTTAGCGCTTGCTTCTTCTGTTCCAAAACTTCTTCTTCTTCCTTTCATATGGCTTGATCTCTATCAATCCAAGGTTTTCCTATTAGCATGGTAAACAGGGCACTGTCTTCAACAAATTTAATAATGTCAAAGTCTTCTTCTGTCGAAGTTCCATTGATAGTCATAGGTATTTGAGAGAGCCTTCCACATAGGTTTACTAGCTTTCCTCTGAATAAACCTATTCCTCCTAGTGAAGGGATCATAGCAGGCCTTCCTATAGCTTCCCAGGTTCTCTCTGGCATAATATTCATCTGTGTTTCCTCATCAAGAACACAGTCAATGTCGAAGTCTCCTATTCTTGCTTCGATGCATTCGTTATCTTTGAATATCTCTGATAAGTTGACATATCGGTGGTCATTCATGGTTTCTTTCATCTATAGCAATGATTTCTCTGATTATTTTTGAGGTTCGCCCGTAGGTTCTGGATCTACCTTAGGGTTTTCTTGATTCAGATTCATTCTTTCAAGCTTAGCAATCATTCTAGGGAAATCTAATACTTCATGGTTTAGAGCTTTACAACAAAGATAACTAGGTCTTCCACCAGGGAATTCCTTAGCAAGATGTCCTGACCTTCTGCAACTGTAACAGATGGTTAATCCTCTCTTCCTTTTAAATGATCCCCAACCTCTTCTGTACTGCACGCTAGGATCATATGAGCTAACCTGCAACAATTTCTTTCTAGGATCTTGCATCCATTCGTTAGTCCAAACATTCTTTCTATGCATAGGTATAATATATATTTCACTACTCTTATCAGATCTACTCATATCAAACCTTCTTTCATCTATTAATGCCCTAGCTTTCAAACTAGGGAAGACTCTATTAAACATACCTAGATCCATACTCTAGAAACAAAAATTTCCACTTATATTACTTCTACAGAGCACAAAGATTTCAGATATAACACTTTTAACTATTCTTACCTTTATCAGAGCACAAAGATTGCAATTCCTACCTCTTTTGATCATAAATTCTTACTTTTACCTTTCTTAGAGTGCCAAGCGTTCAGATCTTGCTTCTTTCCTTCAGATGTAATATTCTTTTCTTCAGATCAGGCTTCTTTCTTTCAGATCCGATCTTCTTTCTTTAGATCGGGCTTCTTTATTTCAGATCTGATATTCTTTCTTTAGCATAGAGCTTTATAAGTCAAGTAGAATACTGCGCACTAGGGCACAGATCTATGCATAGAGCTTTCACAATTTCAAGATGAATCTTTGCACAGAGCTCCCTCTTTCTCAGTTCCCAGCAATCATAGTTTCAGGTCCCGACAACGGAACCATTTGTTGGCACAGAGGTAGACCCAGGGCTCAATGCTACAACAATGCACCAACAAATCCCTAACTGCCGACCCTTTCGGCAACACCTGCGAAGCAGATGAAGTCTCACCCGAGGTAGAGGTAGGGGTGGTTGCAGGACTCAAGTTTCTGCAACCTTAGCTGGGACACAGATCTGTGATTGTACTACTTAATAAATCACTTAGCACCGTCAGTTCCTTAATATGTAATCACTTTCACTTGACTGATATAATAGAGCTTCACAATATTCACACTAATCTATAGTATTCAAGCACTTTAGCATATACAAATGGATCAGACTGAGCATGAATATCTAGATCAGATCTACCATTCTCACATATAATAAGCACCAAGCATGAATAGATCTATCTAAACATATCAGAACACTTGGTATGTAACATGTAAACACATCAAGACAAAGCACAAAGAAAATCACACAATGTTTACGTGGTTCACCTCCACCCTGGGGCTACGTCCACGAACTCTTCTTATTTATTGTCTTCGATCAATCGGTTACAAGCATAGAGCCTCAAAACCCTTACTCCGCACAAGAAAAAATATCTTCACATCTCGCTAGATTCTTCTTCCTTGCGTTACATCACAAATTATTCTACAATCTTTCACAGGGACTTGCACTCAACTCTGCAAGTCTTACACTAAATGCACAAAGCCTTGATCACATAGATCCAAATATTGGCACTTAGCCTACATAAAATAGATGACAATTTCACTACTTCTCTATATGGCCTAGACATCTATATATCCATACAAAATAGGCCTAAACATGGGTAAACCCATGGGAAAACATCCATTCCCGTTGCATATTCCCAAAAACCCAAAAAGGGGCCCAAAAGGGGGCCGAGATCCCGTGATATCCACGTCGTCTTGCGATCCTTCTTCGATAGGCTATAAAAGTTCCAAAATAGGTCGACATGACCAAGAAATTCCCAAAAATTGGTCAAGGGGAAACAACCTCAAAATGTCCCCTCAAGTCAGGGACCCGAAAACTAGAAAAAAAAACTGCCAAACTGGAAAACTGCCAAAATAAACCAGTTGGAATAGGTGGGAGGCCACTGACATCCATATGGATCCATCAAAGTAGGGAAAAGGTGGCCCCAACCCACACAACAAGGGATAAAAAAAATATGGCCACTCGCAGGACAACCAATCCAAGCCGCAACAAAAGAAGGGAAATGAGAAGACGAAGAAGGACAATAAAATGGTGTGATTATCACAAAATCCCTTGGCACAACACTAAAGAATGCCACTCCAAGCAGTCACTGATGGAAGAGTTGAATGATTCCAAGTCAGAGGCCGATTCTAATTCAAAATCAAATCCAGAAGGAGGGAAGTGGATTATCGATGCTGAACCCAGTGCCACTGTCACTACAACCAAAGTTTGGCCAAGCGAACCAGAATAACCAGAGGAAGATGAACGATTCTTTCACTCACATATGTGGGTAAAGTGGGCTCCGATTATTTTCATTGTCGATAGAGACATTCAGAAGAACCTAATCTCAACAGAGGTTTTCAAGTGGCTGGTATTGCCAATGACACTGCTCCTACAACCCTACGCCATCGACTGGCTTCACCAAGGGAGAGATATCAGTGTCAGCCAACAATGTCGTCTGCCCTATGACATCAATCCTTTCAAAGATGAGGTACTATGTGATATTTCTCCCCTGGAAGTTTGTGATGTTATTTTAGGACAACCATATTTGTGGAAGTGTCATGATGTGTATGAGTCTAGACCCCGTAGTGTTATTATTACTTTGGGTAGACAATTGTATAGGATACCAAAGGTAGCGCTTCCTACCGCTATTTCTTTAATCTTTTCTAAGCAATGAAGTAAGGTAATTTCACAGACCGAGAAGTTCACATTCTTTGTGATCCATGCTCATAGTAAGAAAAAGGTCACCGCCACATCCGTGGCCTCTATACAAAGCCTCTCTTTGCAACAGAAGCAAGTGGACAGGATTGTGGAAAAATACAGAGAGATCTTCTCCTCACCCATCAAGGTACCGACACACTGCCAAGTTAAGAATCCAATTGATTTGACCCCCGGTGCACCCCTACATAATGGAACATTCTATCATCACTCGCCGACAGAAAATGAAAAAATCAAGCGTCAGATCCAAGAGATTCTTCAAAAGGGGCACACCAGACTCAACGCCTCCCCTTGCAGAAGACCAATTGTACTGGTGCTGAAAAAAGACAGTACTTGGTGAATCTGCATTGATTACAAAGCCTTAAACAGAATTACAGTGAGGAACCAATACCCAATTCCCAGGATTGATGACCTTCTTGACCAACTAAAGGGGGCAAAGTTCTTCAGCAAGATTGACCTAAAGTATGGCTACCACCAAGTTCCCATTGAACCAACTGGTGTATGGAAGAAAACCTTCAAATCTAAAGGTCTATTTGAATGGCTGGTTATGCCCTATGGATTAAAAAATGCACCAACCACTTTCATGAGGTTGATGGATGATGCATTGAGACCCTTCACAAACTCTTTTGTGGTGGTATATTTGGATGACATCCTCATCTTCAACATAACTTGGGAGGAGCACATGCAACATATTCAATAGGTTTTGATCACTCTGTGACAACACAAGCTATGTGCCAACTTGGAAAAATGCTCTTTTAGCATGAACATGGTCCAATACTTGGGATACATTGTTGATGAGCATGGGGTACATCTTGATCCAGCTAAGATCCAAGTCATTCATGACTGGCCAGCCCCAGCCACACTAACTGAGCTTCAAAGCTTCTTGGGATTGACCAAATTTTACTGACGGTTTGTGTTGGGATTCTCGCATATTGCATGGGTCCTCAGTCAGGTGACCAAGGGCGATGGCATGGAAAAGTTTGTGTGGGGGAAGGAACAAAAACGAGAATTCAATGATATGAATCATCGCTTGTACTTAGCTCTAGTACACTCCTTGCCCTATCTGCAACAACCACTTGAGATCGAGACTGATGCATCTGACTATGCTGTAGGTGCAATTCTCACTCAACACGGTCATCTGGTGGCATACCATAGTGAGAAACTCTCAGATACTGTCCAAAAATACCCCACCTATGACAAGGAAATTTATTCCATTGTACAAGCATGTCATTAATGGAAACATTACATTATGGGAAAGGAGACGGTCATCCACAATGATCACAAGCCTCTGCAGTTCATACAAAAACAAGAGAAATTGCATAACAACTGCCATCAAAAGTGGTCCACCTACCTGCAACAGTTCCATTTCAACATCAAGTATAATATAAGGAACTCAAATTTTGTCGCTGACTGCCTCAATCGAACTCTCGTGGCCGCACTCACCACTGTGCTCCATTCTTGTGGAAATGAGGCATATGAGTGGCCCCAACTTCATCAGCAAGATCCGAACTTCACCACCACTTATCAGCTCTTACGTACAGGTGCGTCTGTCACCGATTTTCACATTCAGGATGAACTATTATTCCATCTGGTCCATCTATGTGTTCCTACAATGAGCATGAAAAGTTGATTTGGGAAACCCACTACAGTTGGATGGTGGGACATTTTGGCATGGAGAAAATTTTGTTCGTTCTTCAGAAACAATTTTATTGGCCAAAACTTTGACATGATGTCAACAAGTATATTAGATCTTGCACTGCCTGTGCCATTCCCTAGTCATCCATCAAGAAGCAAGGCTTATACACCCCTCTTCTTACTCCTGATAAGCCTTGGGAATCCATCTCAATGGATTAGATTTTTGGCATTCCGTTCACCAAGTAAGACAATGATTGTGTATTTGTGATCGTTGATCGATTTTTGAATATTTTTTTCGTTGGTCGAGTCTTTAGTCACTGTTGGACACCAAGCTCAATAAATCCACTGCTTTCCACCCCCAAACAAATGACCAAACATAGGTCGTCAATCATATGATTGTGCACATCTTGTGCATGTACAACTCTAAGAATCCATGTACATGGGATGAGAGTCTCCCCTATGTTCAACACAATTACAACATGGCTCTCCATAGCTCCACCGACCATAGCCCATTTTAGGTGGGGTTGGGATTCCAACCCTTGGGTCCCATTGATGTTGCACTACCTTTTTCCACCACACATATAGAATCTTCACATATTTAGTCTGAGACCGACAAAGCCATTAGATTCATTGAGCAGATTCAACACATCGGCCAACAGGTCTAGGAGATTTTGCAGAAATCCAATGCTAAGTACAATCAACACCAGGATCAACACAAGGTACCGCACTAGTTTCAGGTTGGAGACAAAGTCTGGTTACATTTGGAGAAGGAGTGTCTCACAGGTTCCCATCGGAAGCTCCTCACACTTCGCTATGGGCCTTACACTATCACCAAGGCTGTGGGTAGCAATGCATTTGATCTCAACACTCCACCCTTCCTTGGCCTGCACCCAGTGTTCAATGTGGACCTCCTTCGACCATATTTTACACCATTATTGGACATCTCATATATCGCACAACAATTGAAACCAACAGATCTCAACCCTAACTACATGGAACATGCATCCACTGATTAGATAGTGGACACCCAGGTCAGGAGCACTCACCAACACAGGATCCAAATTTATTAGGTTGTCAAGGTAGGGCAACTCCTACACAAGGCAAGTGGCTCACCCGAGGCCAAATCTAGAAGACGTTTCCTCACCTGATGGGAGAACAAAACGTAATGGATACCATTTCTTCCTAAGGGGATATGATTGATCCAAGTGGATATTGGTGGCCACCCACCTATTCCAACTGGCTCCTCTTGTCCATTTTTAGTTCAACACATTCTTCTGTACTTCTTTGTAATTGTGGGTTCCACACTTCTGGGTTGTCTGAAGCCTTACACATCTTTCAGGTGGATACTGGTGGCCTCTCACCTAATCCAACTGGATTATTTTGTATGTTTTCATGTCAACACATCTTGCTGTACTTCCAGGGTCATTTTGGAGCCCTAAACAATGTTTTTTTGGTTGGCCACAACCAAACTATAGACAGAGTCATATTTTGATGATGTGATGTGTTTTTCTATGAAAGAAATTTCCAACAGGCTATCATGCGCCTAAAACAGAGTTCGTACACAAAATTTACGACCTCGAGAAGTTGAGTTACCAACTTACTCATAGGGGCCCACATGACTTTTGGCGTTTCACCTCCTATGGTTAGATTTTGGATGTATAGGGTTTTGGAATTCATGAGTAATATCAAAAAGGCCTTTGAAGCCTCCTTGTAATCATTTTTCTCAAACATATGCACGTAGCAGCCTTATCTCTTCTCAGAGATAACTACCACCATTTGAGCAATTGTTTCAGTTCTGCAGTTTTACAGTTTCAGCCTATTTCATTGATTCAATAGAAGATATTGTTCACTGAATATATGTGTTGTTCTTCATATCTCCATGTTTATTGTATTCAGTCTGTTAATCAGTTCGTTCTGCTCCTAAATCCACATCAATCCACATGTACATCATGCTCATCAACTATGATCTTGGAAAAATGCTATATGGCAACTTGGAAAAAATCTCTTTTGGCATGAACAGGGTCCAATACTTGGTTTACATTATTGATGAGCATGGGGTACATGTTGTTCTAGCTAAGATCCAAGTCATTCGTGACTGGCAAGCCCCAACCACACTAATTGAGATTCATAGTTTCTTGGGACTGACCAACTTCTACCGACGGTTCGTGTTGGGATTATCCCATATTGTATGGGCCCTCAGTCAAGTGACTAAGGGCCGTGGTAGGGAAAAGCTCACGTGGGGGAAGGAAAAACAATGGTAATTTGATGATCTAAAGCATCACTTGTTCTCAACTCCAATACTCTCCTTTCCTGATCTACAACAACCGTTCAAGATTGAGATTGATGCATCTGACTATGATGTAGGCACATTTCTCACTCAACACGGTCATCTGATGGCATACCATAATTAGACAGTCTCAGATACTATCCTGAAATACCCCACCTATGACAAGGAAATGTATTCCATTGTACAAGCTTATCTTCAATGGAAACACTACATTATGGGAAGGGAGACGATTATCCACACTGATCACAAGCCTCTGCAGTTCATATAGACACAAGGGAAATTATAGAACAACTGCCATCAGAAGTGGTCGACCTACCCGCAACAGTTCCATTTCAACATAAAGTGTAAGAAATGGATCTAAAATTGTTTCACTGACTGCCTTACTCGACCTTGCGTGGCTGCACTCACCACTGTGCTCCATTCCTATGGCCATGAGACATATGATTGGCCCCAACTTTATCAATAAGATCCGGACTTCGCCACCACCTATCATCTCTTGGGTATAAGTGCGATTGTCACTGATTTTCACATTCATGATGAACTATTATGCGATTTAGGCCATCTCTGTGTTCCTTCAAGCGAGCATGCAAATATGATTTGGGAATCCCACTACAATCGGATGGAAGGACATTTTGGTGTGAAGAAAATCGAGATCCTTCAAAAACATTTTTATTGGCCAAAAATTTGACATGACGCCAGCAAGTATATCAGATCTTGCACTACCTTTGCCATTTCCAAGACATCCATCAAGAAGTAAGGCTTATAAACCCCTCTTACTACTCCCAAGAAGCCTTGAGAGTCCATTTTAATGGATTACATGTTTGGCCTTCTGTCCACCATCAAGGCAATGACTGTGTATTTGTGGTGGTTGATTAGTTTTTGAATATGGCCATCCTCATAGCCCGCAAGAAGAATATCATAGTGGAAGATACTACCAAGATATTCTTTGAATGAGTGTGGGTATATTTTGAGATACCACATACCATCATCTTCGATCAGGACAACATGTTCCTCAACACATTTCGGTCGAGTCTTTGGTCACTGTTGGACGCCAAAATCACTAAATCCACTGCTTCCCACCCCCAAAGAGACGACCAAACAAAGGTCTTCAATCATATGATTGTGCACATCCTTCTCATGTACAATTCTAAGCATCCACGTACATGGGATGAGAGTCTCCTCTATGTTCAACATAGTTACAACATGACTATCCATAGATCCACCATACATAACCCATTTCAGGTGGGGCTGGGATTCCAACCCTTTGGTCCATTGATGTTGCACTACCTCTTGCCCCCAAATAGACAGACTCTTCCCATGTTCCTTTTAAGACCCAAAAATCCACCATATTCATTGAGCAGATTCATCACATCCCCCAACAAGTCCAGGAGATTTTGTAGAAATCCAATGCTAAGTATAAGAAGTGCCATGATCACCAAAAGGTACTGCACCAGTTTCAGATTAGAGACAAAGTCTGGTTACATTTGCAGAAGGAGCGTCTCACAGGGCCCCATCGGAAGCTCCACTCACTTCGCTATGGGCCTTACACTATCACCAAGGCTATGGGTATCAATGCGTTTGAGCTCAAATCTCCACCCTTCCTTGAACTCCACCCAGTGTTCAATGTGGACCTCCTTCAGCCATATTTTACACCATTATTGGACACCTCAGAGATCACATAACAATTGAAACCAATAGATCTCAAACCTGACTACATGGAACACACATTGACTGATCAGATAGTGGATAGATAGGTCAAGGGCACTTGCCAGCAGAGGATCCAGCTTTATCGGGTTGTCAAGGTGTGGAAACTCCTACACCAAGGAAAGTGGCTCACCAGGGGCCGAATCCAACAAAAGTTTCCTCATCTGATGGGGGAACTCAACGCAATGGAGACCATTACTTCCTAAGGGGGGAGGATTGATCTAGATGGATATTAGTGGCCACCAACCTATTTTAACTCCCTCCTCTTGTCCATTTTTAGTTCAACATGTTCTTCTGTAATTCTTTGTAATTGTGGAATATACACTTATGGGGTTTTCTGAATCCCTACTCATCTTCTATGTGGATATTGGTGTCCTGTCACCTAATCCAACTAACTTATTTTGTATGTTCCATGTCAGTACATCGTGCTGTACTTCCAGGGCCATTTTGGAGCCCTAAACAATGTTTTTTTGGCTCTCCACAATGAAAATGTAAATGAAGTTAAAGTTTGACAGATTAATGTGTAGGTCTATGAAATACCTTTCCAATGGGATATCACACGCCTAAAATAGAGGTCGTATGCAAAAGTTACGACCCCAAGAATTTGAGGTACAAACTTACCCATAGGGGCCCACATGACTTTTGTCATTTCACCTCCTAGGGTTAGGTTTTTGGATGTCTAGGGTTTTGGAATTCATTAGTAATATCAAAAAGGCCTCTAGAGCCTCATTGTAATCATTCTTCTTAGAAAGATGTGTGTAGAAACCACATCTCTTCTCAGAGATAACTGCCACCATTCAAGCAAGTGTTTCAGTTCTACAGTTTTACAGTTTAAGCCTATTTCATTTATTCAATAGAAGATACTGTTCACTAGATAATTGTGTTGTTCTTCATATCTCTGTGTTTATTGTATTCAGTCTGTTTATCAGTTCGTTCCACTCCTAAATCCATATCAATCCACATGTACACCATGTTGATCAACGATGTAGCTTAGGTAATGGACCCTGTCCATGCTGAAGGAGCATTTTTCCAAGTTGGAATATAGCTTCTGCTACCACAAGGTGTGCAGAACCTGCTGAATATGCTGCAAGTGTTCCCCCCAAGTCTGTCTATAGATGAGTATGTCATCCAGATACACCACTACAAAAGTATTGGTGAAATATCACAGGATATTGTACATCATCCTCATGAAAGTTGTTGGATCATTTTTCAAACCAAAGGGCATGACCAACCATTCAAAAAGACCTTCTTTTGACTTGAAGGTGGTCTTCCATACATCTGTATGTTCTGTTGTGACCTAGTGGTAGCCAGTATTCAGATCAATCTTACTAAAGTGTTTGTCTCCCATGCATTGATAAAGGAAGTCGTCGATTCAGGGAATTAGGTACCGGTTCCTGACTGTGATTTTATTCAGAGATCGGTAATCAATGCAGAGTCACCAGGTCCCATCTTTCTTTTGCACCAGAATGATTGGGCTCCCACAAGGAGATGAGATGGGACATATGTGCCCCTTGTGGATTAGTTCTTAGATCTTCTGCTTGATCTCCTCATTCTCTAACATAGAGTGACGATAGACTGGCCCATTGGGTAGTGGTGCATCGGGGGTCATATCGTTGAGATGCTTGACCTGATAGTTTAGAGGTACCCCAATAGGCGAGGATAATATATCTTAGTATTATTCCATGACCTTATCCACTTGATTCTGCTGTGTGGAGAGGTTGGTTGTGAAGGCCCTGGATGTGGCTGCGATATTTTTCTCACTCTGAGAGCGAATCACGAAGAAGACAAACTTCCTGGGTCTGAGAGATGACCTTCCTGCATTGCTTGGCAAAGATAAAGGAAATATCACTAGGTGGGACTACCTTAGGTATTCTTTATAATTTCCTATTCAAAGTAATAATAACACTGCGAATCTTAGAATCATATACAACATGACATTTCCATAAATAAGGTTCGCCCAAAAGAACATTATAAAATTCAAGAGGAGAAACATCACACAATACCTCGTCTTTGAAGGGCTTGATGTCGTACGACAGGTGACACTGCTGGATGACGTAGAGATCGATTCCTTGGCAGATCCATCCAATGGTGTAGGGTTGCGAGTGTGGAGTTTTCGACAGGGATAGCCTCTTGATGAACTCTACTGAGATGAGGTTCTTCTGGCTACCACTTTCAACGATGAAGTGCAGTGGGGTGCCTTTCACCCACATTTGTGAATGAATAAGGTGCTCACCTTCCTCTGGATTGTATGGCTCACCGAGTTGGAGCTTGGTGGTAGAAATGGTAGCATTGGGTTCCGCATCCATGATCTGTCTCCACCTTTCTAGTTCCGACTAAGAGTCAGATTCTGCATATGATTCAGAGGCTTTCATCTCAGCCACCAACAACGACATTGAGCGACAATCAATGGTGTTATGCTAGGGGATATTATGGAAGTCCCACCACTTCTCGATATCTTTCTTTCTCTTTCTGGTGTCCTTCTTTTCTTTTGGCTTGGACTGGTTGTCCTACGTATGTCTGTCTTTGCTATATCCTTTGTTTTGCGGGTTGGGGCCACTCTTTCCTTTCTTTTGTTGTGAGGGGTTCCCAGGCCCAAATTGCTGTGTCTTTTGTTTAAGCTTATCCTCGATTTTTATGACATATCGGTAGGCCATGCCCAGGGATGAGATGCCCAGAAACTCCATTTCGTCTTGGATGTATCTATGTATACCACCACGATACTTGAGCACCAAATTTCTCTCAAAATCTTTGATACCCAACTTGGTGCACAAGGTATGGAAGATATTTGTGAACTCTAGAATTGCTTGGTCTCTTTCCTGCCGCAGTGTGGTCCATTTTGTATACATGTCGTCATAACTTTAGACATGGTAGTATTATTCCTTAATAACATTCCTGAAGGACTCCCAGATGACTGCAACTGCAAATAATGAGGGTTCCTCTATTTCCTTTTGCTTAGAGAAGGTTTCCCACCAATCTTTGACATGAGGAATGGCTTTGAAGAGTGCAAAAGTAATCTTTTTTCTTGATCCAAAAATGATCCAGAGAAGGTTAAGACAACTCAGAACGCACAAAAGAAAATCTGAACGCTCAGAATGGCTTCAGCAGGCAGAGAAAGGGAAAACAAATTCAAAATTACTAAAGCTCAGTGAAAGGGAACAGTCGCAAAGAGTGCATCGCAATATTTATAACGATGCAAATGGATCGTCAAACGGAGTTACAGATCAAAAGTTATAAGTGGTCAAAGTTCAGTCAAACTTGGTCAAAAAGGCACCATTGCAAGGGTGACACGTGGCACAAATGAGTTGGCAAGATGACATGGAAAGGATGAAAACACATGGGTAAGATAGGTTATGACACATGTCAACTTCATAGGCAAATCATATTGTGAAAAGTGGCAGTTTTGGTGGCCCAATTATATGGTGCCACGTGGCCCAGTCATGGGCTGCAACGTGGCACCCATCCAATGGCTGGTATGTGCAAAAAGTTTAATGGGGTTTGTTTATAATATTTGTTTTATATATGACATATTTAAACAATGGCTCAAACAAACCATTCCATACTATTGGAACGAATGGCCAAGATGCTAAACAACCTTGTCCAAGTGGATTTTTAAAAATGGGTTGTAATTAATTATTTTGTTATGTAAAGATGCACCTTTTAGGTTATAAAAAGGGGGTTCATCTCTCATGTATAGGGGGAGTTCTCATCACAAGTTATAACAACACTTGATGATAAATTTTTATAAGTTAGGAGGAGAACCAAGGGAGTGCCCATACAGAAGAGGCTCGAATTTCGAGACAGAGGCACGAGAATCGAGGTGAGATTTTTTTTGGGTCTGAAAGTGCCAAACTCAGATTGAGGCATGGAGATAGTTATTTTTAAGGTAAAACAATGCCACGAACATAGTGGTGTTGTTATTTTTCTGATCTGAGCAAATCTTCTGTGGATTAACTCCAAAATGAGGTATAATTATGTATTTTGCCCAATTCTTTTGTGGAGTTAGTAAAAAGACTTACCCATTTGAGAGCAGGACCTGGAGACATAGTCCACCATGGAAGAAATCTGTTATCAAGTTCTTTGTGTTCATATTGCATGATTATGTCTCTTTCATTTTGAGCTTTTCCTTCTTTATGTTGTACTCTTGTTTATTCTCATTTAATACAGTTCTTTAATAAGTCACCTAACGAAAATATCTTGGATCATTTCTATTCGAAAAGTTATGGACAAAGAAATACCCTTCTAGTAGATTCAACCATTTGTCTACATCTGCATCTATCTGAACTTCAAATATAAAGATATCAAAGTTGATTTGTACCTTGAAGAGGAAGGCGCCTCTGTTCGAGGAAGATGTGTCGCCTGTTGGTAGCCGCCAAAGGATTTGCACAAAACTATCCATCATATCGTTCCAAATCAGGAGATGAAGGAAAGATCACAACAACTAGAGTACACGATAAATATTCTCTTCATGCTAGTTCAAGTTCCAGTGATGAATCTCATAGTGATGAACGAAAGAGGAATGAGTTATTTCATATATGAGTTGTCTCTAAACGTACTAAGATAGATACACTATTTGATCCGGGTTCCCAAGTAAACTTAATATTTGAAGCACTTGTCAAGAAGATGGGTCTTGTAGCGAAACCACATCCAAAGCATTACCCTCTTGGTTGGGTATGTGACAAAGCAAAACTTATTGTCACTAAACAATGTAGGGTTAGATTTTCTATTACTTCAAAGTTGATTGATGAAGTAGATTTGGATGTTGTACCGCTTGATATATGTGGCATAGTGTTGGGAAGTCCATATCTTTATGATAGAAAAGAAGTTTTCTTTCGTCACGAGAACAAATAACACCTTACAAAAGGGGGAGTGGAATATATTGTTAGAGATCACAGCTTGAGGGTGAATACGACGCTTGTTAGTGCGAAGCAAATGAAAAGACTCATAACCACTAATAAGAGATATGTACTCATGGTCGTCAAAGAGAAAGATGTCGGGACATTTGACGCTTTCCAGGGATGTGATCCATCTCATAAAAAGGAATTAATTGATATTGTTTCTAAGTATGATGATATTTTTCAGGAACCATATGGATTACCTCCTAAGAGGGAAATCCAACATGAGATACATCTACAACATAATTCTCCTTTGCTTAATGTGGGCATGTATAGGATGTCAGTTGTGGAGATGACATAGATCAAGAAGCAGGTACAAGGCTTATTGGATCAAGGGGTCATCAGGCACAATTCATCTCCTTGTGGTTCTCCGATCATGATGGTGCCAAAGAAATATGACACATGGTGAATGTGTGTCGATTACTGGGCTTTAAATAAGATCACGGTGAAAAATCAATACCCTCTTCCTCGCATAGATGATTTACTTGATCAGTTAAAGAATGTTGTTTATTTCACTAAGTTGGATTTGCGCAATGGATATCATAAAATCAAGGTTGCAAAACATGATGCATGGAAGTCTGCCTTTAAAACCAAACAAGGATTGTTTGACTGGTTATTTATGTCGTTTGGTCTTTGTAATGATCAAGCAAATTTCATGCGTGTGATGAATGATGCATTCAGGTGTTTCTTGGATGACTTTGTGATTGTATATTTAGATGACATTCTTGTTTTCAGTGGGACTTGGGATGAACATGTAAGGCATGTAAAACAAGTATTGGATACTTTGCAGAGGGAAAAGCTGTATGTGAAAATGTCTAAATGTGAATTTAGCAAGACTGCACTTGTCTACTTAGGTCATATCGTGGGACGAGGACAATTGAAGATTGATCATTCCAAAATTGAAGTGATTGTGAAATGCCCTGAGCCAAAGAGTGTAACCAAGATTCAAAGCTTCTTGGGTGTAGTCCAATATTGGAGATTCATTCCCAAATTCTCTTTTATCATAGCTCCTTTGCATGCCTTAACTAGTGTGAATAACACTTTTCACTGGGAAGGAAAGCAACAAAAATCTTTCAACATTTTGAAGGAGAAGATCAATACCGCACCAGTATTAGCATTTTCGAACCTTCAAAAGCTGTTCGAGATCGAGATAGATGCTAGTGGATACACCATGGGTGCAATATTGATCCAATATCATAAGCCTATCTGTTACCACTCTGAGACTTTTAACTAAGCTTTTGTTAACTATCCTACATATGATAAAGATTTGTATACATTAGTTCAAAGCGTAAATAAATGGAAGCATTACTTGTTAGGGAAGGAAACCATCATACATACAGATCACCAACCCTTACTGTATCTCCAGGCATAGACCAAATTGCAACAATCTTGGCACTACAGATGGATGGGTTTTCTACAACAATTTCATTTGGAAATCAAGTACAAGAAGGGTACAAGTAACAAGGTATCTGATATGATTTCTAGACATCCTATTGCTGCTTCTATTATTTTGAAGAATACTTCTTTATCTCATGATAATTATGTAGAACAATATGCCATCGATGAATATTTTAAAGAAGTATATGAGAAGCTAACCCATGGTGCACAGGTAGAGAACTATTGTCTGCAGGGAAAGTTACTCTATCATCTTGGGAAGCTATGTATTCCTACAAGTGAATGAGTCCATGTAATACGAGATCTCATACTTCTCTTGTGTATGGGAATTTTGGGGTAGGAAAAACTATGGCTCATTTGCAGAGGTTTTGTTACTATCCTAAAATGAAAGCAATTGTAAGTAAATATGTAAAAGGTGTGTGATGTGTTCTACTTGTAAGCCCACTAATATAAAATTGGGGCTATACTCACCACTCCCTGTTCCATCCCATCCATGGGAAAGTATTTCCATGGATTTTGTAGGGGGTTTACCAATGACCAGAGGGGGTCATGATTATTTGTATGTAGTAGTGGATAGGTTCAACAAGATGTGTATCTTGATGCCATGTAAAAATAAGATCACTGCTGAGCAGACTGCTAATCTCTTATTTCAGCATGTTTGGGTTCACTTTGGATTACCCACACCCATTGTCTCGGATTGAGATACTCGATTCCTTGGGGATTTTTGGACTAGCTTGTGGAGAATGATGGACACCAAATTGAAGAGGAGCACTGCTTTTCATCCACAGACTGATGGACAGACAAAGGTGGTAAATAGAACAATGGTACTTTTTCTTCGAGGCTACTACAACAAGCATCCTAAGTTATGGGATGAACAGAGACTTTATGTACAACATGATTATAATCAAGATTTACATTCATTCACACAGAGTTCACCTTTTGAGACATGTTATGGGTACCTACCAAAGGTTCCTTTGGACTTTATGTATGGGAGAGATGCCGATGTGAATGAAGAATAAACAGAGGACAGAGCCCGTAAGTTCATCCATAAGATTTAGCAGATACACCAAGCAGTCAGGGAACAATTGGAGAAGAGTCAAGCACAATATAAACCTGGACATGACAAGCACATGGTTGATCATCAGTTCCAGGTTGGAGACCGGGTATGGATTCAAATTAGCAAGTAACGATTGAAGGGTGAAGGAAAGAAACTCAAGCCCATCCGATATGGACCCTTCACTATTTTGGAGAAAATCGACACTAAATATTTTCCTTTAGATATTCAACCTTATATGCAGATATATTCAGTTGTGAACGTAGAGAATTTGAAACTTTTTGAGCCTCCCATGATCATGGATTAGGATGAGGAAGTTTCAATACCTTCAGATGATGAGTTTTCATCTGAGTACTTGGATGATTTACAAGAAGATATCATCCTGGACAGAAGGACGAGGACTTCACATAGGGGTGATGTTGATTATCTTCGAGTAGGCTTAAAGGGCACACATCTAAGAAAGGCAAAGTGGATTGAGAAGGATAAGGTGAGGGAACTCTTCCCTCACTTACTAGTTGATTGATGAAATATTTTGGTGGTCCAAAAATCTCTCAGTGGGAAGGCATGATTCAAAAATGATCCAGAGAAGGTTAAGACAACTCAGAATGCACATAAGCAAATAAGAACGCTAAGAATGGCTTCAATAGGCAAAGAAAGGGAAAAAAAATTCAAAGTTCCTGAAACTCAGTGAAAAGGGAATAATCTCGAAGAGCGCATCACAATATTTCTAACGACACAAATGACTTGTCAAACAGAGTTACAGATCAAAAGTTATAAGCGATCAAAGTTCAATCAAACTTGGTCAAAAAGGAAAAAATCAAAGTGACATGTGGCACCACTGCAAGGGTGACACGTGGAAAAACTGAGTTGGCAAGATGGCATGGCAAGGATGCAAACACGTGGACAAGCTAGGTGATGACACGTGTCAACTTTATGGAAAAATCATATTGTTGCAAGTGGCTGTTTTGGTCGACCAGTTATATGGTGCCACGTGGCACCCCTCCAATGGAGGGTATGTGAAAAAAGTTTATCACTCCACCAGATTCAAACTCAAGACCTCTCACTAGGCCCAAGGCCCCACATATGCATGCTATCATGTGATCTATTGTACATGTGGAAAATTATTATTATATGGTTGTAATTTATTTATGGTCTATGGGAAAAGGGTCGAGGGTTTAGTCGTCGACCCATGGTTCATTCACATTCGAAGGAGACCAAATCCTACCTTTGCACACGATCCACCACATGCAACAAATTATATATTATGGTTTACAACAACTCCAAGATTCCCGCTCTCCATAATTATATATGCCACGGGTTAGACTTTGGATAAGTGGGTTTTACAACAAACAACACTCATTAAAAGATATGCCCTACACCCTATTTTAATGGGGTTTGTGTTGTAGGAAAATCTCCCTACGGACAGGTAGATCGCCTCTAAGAGCTTGACCCTAACTTTAGACAGAAAATGCTTAATGTGGACACTAACTTCCTTTCAAATCTATCTAAACTAACACACGAGAAGGAAGGATGACAAAAGTACC
>JASDQU010097952.1:4670-21449 GCA_032191745.1 Picea mariana | reverse complement strand
TACTAATATAATATGCCCCAATTAAGGGGTAATGAGCCAATATTAGGGCTTAACACTTCTTCACATGCAAGTTCTTCTTCCATTTCATCTTCTTCTCTGAGTGAAAACTCTGAAGATAGTAACTCGAGCGATAAGAAGAAGAAGAAAAAGGAAGAAGAAGAAGAAGAAAAATAAGCAAGGGTATAAACCTCTAACCACTGTTGGACATGTTGGAAAACCACCTGTTACTGATAATTGTGCTGGGAGTGTTGATGATGTCAAGATCACCCAAACAAACCGTAAGCACAAGTACCCTTGCAAGCTTTGTAAGGGTAGCCATCTTCTTAAGGATTTCCCTCGTCTATCCAAGGTTATAGAAGCATGGTATACACACCCTCACCAACCCTTGTCATCAGCCTCTGACCAACATGTTGATGACCTCCCATCAACTAGTCAGGATACCATTGGGAAGAAGAAAAGTAGAGTCAAGTTCCCATGTAGGTTATGCGGAGGGAGTCATCAAACTCACCTTTTCCCTCATATGGACAAAGCCTCGAAATTACTGGAAGACATGACTGTTTCCCAACCTCAACTTCCAGTTTCTTATCGCAATCTTACTCTTGACCCACCTGTAGTTGATGGAATTATCAATCCGATCCCTTCGTCGGTTAGTCTGGTTGATCATGTAGTCAATATGGTCACGTCCTTAGTTGCACCAGTTGACAAAGTGGTCGATCCGGTCCCATACACGGTCGATCCCACTCTCTTGTTAGAGAGTGCAACCCAGGAAGTCGATCCATTTCCACCCGTCGACCCCATTCTCCCCTTGAATAATGCAACCCAAGTGGTTGATCTGATCTCATCATCGGTCGATCCTACTCTCCCGCTAGAGAGTTAACCCAATTTTTCCCACGTTTTTATCATTGATACAGAATCTACCATGCTCGGGGGTATTCCTTCTTCTCCCGTGGAACCCCCTCCAAGTAATGAGGCCATCCATTTTGATTGGGGTGTGCTAACTAGACCTCGTCTTCCCTCTCACATTCCTTTCAAGATTACAGTACAGGTCTGTGGTCGGGACGTTCCTCAGATGCTGATAGATGAAGGTTCATCTGTTAGTATTTTTTCCTCTATTGCTTGGAATGCTTTGGGTTATCCTCAGCTTGTGCCAGTTACACAGAATATGTTAGCTTTTAAAAGAAGAACCAATCACCCTTTAAGATTCCTTCCTCAATTTCCTGTAACTTTGGGAGGGAAAACTATCTTTATTGATGTTATGTTAGTCCAAGAGCCCTTGGATTTCGATTTACTCATTGAGAGAGATTACGTCTATGCCATGAAAGCTATTGTGTCCACTCTTTTTCATGTGATATATTTCCCTCACAATGGAGTAATTGTGACTATTGATCAACTTTCGTTCATTGGCCCTGACTTGACCATCAACTCGATGACCTCCCTAAACAGTTCTTATATGCAGACAATATTGCCCCCGCCACAGGTCAATTATGTGGCGTTGTCTCCCATGCTTTCAGTTGTTGATCTAGATGAGCCTCTCACTGTATGCTCAATCTCTTATGAATTGGATCCGGTAGTTGACATGGTGATCTCTTTGATAGGGCTATTGGAGCCTGACCTCCTTACCCCTATCGTGACCCTCTACATGTGTTCCTTCCAGAGCATGTTCTTGCATCAAATGAAGATATCTTGGAAGCCATGATCGAGTTTTGTCCCTTGACATGGTGTCCTTCCAGAGCATTGTCCTCTTAGAAGCCATGATCAACAAGAGAGTGTTGAGCATGGTTTTCTGATTTCAATCTCATTAAAAAATGAAACCAACTGTGAGCATAGCTCTTGTTTCTGTGTCAAGCTCGTTAAAAAATGAAACAGAGCTCTAGGGATTGAACCTAGACTCTCGATCATAGTTCCTATTCCCGTGTCAAGATCGTTAAAAAATAAAATAGATTTTTCCCCCTCTATGTTTGAGTCAAGTCCTTCATTTAGTATTTGAAGCTTCATTTTATTCACCTTTGCAGTTGGACGAAACAAATTTTGGAGGGCATATGCTTCCAACCTCTGGACTTCATGCTGAAGTTAAGCCGCTAGCTTCTTAAGATGGGGGCTAAGTACCAACCATGCGTTGGTAAGTCACAAGCATAGTTTTCTCTGGTTCAATCTTGTGTAAAATTGAAACCACCTACCTCAAGAATAGTTTCCTCTAGTTCAAGCTTGTGTAAAAATGAAACCAGGTCCAAGCATAGTTTTGGCTAGTTTTAATCTTGT
The DNA here is from genome assembly GCA_032191745.1 of Picea mariana. Lineage (NCBI taxonomy): Eukaryota > Viridiplantae > Streptophyta > Pinopsida > Pinales > Pinaceae > Picea > Picea mariana. Next base: position 19,190 of record JASDQU010097952.1, on the reverse strand, counting down.
CTAAAAATAAAATCTATCCCAAGCATAGTATTGCTTTGTTTTAAGCTTTCGTAAAAGTAAAAACAATCCCGAGCTCATTATTTGTTCTTTCTTGTGCTAGTAAATACTTGAGAATGTAATCAAGTAAAATTTTATCAATTTTTCAGACTTGTAAAGGTTATACGAAAAAGGAACCCCCCTGGAGTTCCCTTTAAGCTCTTTTCAGACTCTCTAAACATGAAAATATTGTTGAGTGATCTTGTTCTTTTCATGCTCATTAAAGTATTTGAAGAAAACATTTGATGAGTGGTAGGTTATCTCTTTTTCAGCCTCATCAGATTAATTTACGAGAAAGGATCCGATGGAGTTCTATTTAAGTGTTTTTCAGACTCTCTAAAAATTAAAAACCCTTGAGTTTTCTTTCTTTGGACTCATTAAACAAACATCAGAAGACCCATATGGGATCGAACCACTCCTTCCTAGGGTTTGTTAAACATACTCTGAGGGACTCATCTGAAGGATGCGCTTGCAGTTCAAGCATATGTTATCCTCCTCAAGATTGTGTAAAAATAAAGAGGTACTTTCCAGAAATGGTGGGGGGGGGAATTGGGAAATAAATGTATCTAAACCTGTATTCTATGGAAGAGTCACCTTTGAACATGACACCCTTTCACTCGCTTAGTGTCTAGGTTGGAAAACCCGCTTGTCTCTTGATCATACTCATGTACAAGATTAAAAATTGGTTTGTGGTCCCTGTTGTGGAGTCAGTGTTTCCGAGACAGTTGTYGTGTTGTCAATATCATGTTCAAAGAGAAGTTCACCTCGGACATCCTTCTATTKCATCATTCATTTCTACAGTGCTTAAGCCTTCTATTGCGTTGGCCATCCCTAAGTTAGTCCTCAATCACTTGTTACTCTGATCTACTTCAAATATTTTTACCCGTTTCATGTCATTGATGGGGGATACATTAAGGCCCTCATATGACGAGTCTTTTCCTATCAACTTCAACTCATTATCTARKAATTAGACTTAGAAACTAATTGGTAGCTTGGAACTTTCATGCCTCAATGACATGTTTCCTCGCTTTCGACAGTGGTTTTTCATTATTGACCCCTGATCGGGAAATTCCGCCGAGTGTTCAACTTYAGCTCATTAATTCACATTTKTTGGATTCTACTAGAGTACCTTGGGAGTCATTGACATTAAKGGTGATTTCCCTTGCACTTGTTAATGATATTCATTAATGACCAGTAATCAAGTGGTTTCTACCATGTTCGACTTCAACGCATGTATTTTCATGGTTAGATTCATACTATAGAGTGGTGGATATGAAGACCCTAAATATTTTTATGACAAATTCAGGTTGCATTGGAGTATATTCAGATTGTATTTTTGCATGGATCCACTGTGTATGTCTTATGGCTATGTTCAAATTTGAGTCTTTAGTGCATAGATCCACAGTGTATTCTGGGTGGCTATGCTGATTTCACATTGACATGGATCCACAGTGTATGTTTGGTGGCCATGAACTGTATTACTTGACATGGATCTTTTCATGTTGACATTTATTCTTTGATTCATTTGTATTCTAAGTATGGGAATTCCTACCTCAGTGAAGACATATTATTGCACTGTATTTCCTTGTTTGTTGGCAGGTTTCCGACCGACGTGTTCCTTGTTCCCTACACACACTCGACAAAGTATTTCATCTATCACTTTGTTCTAACTTCATAATTTGGGGGGCTCTCTGTTACACATTATTTTCATCACCCCTATGACCGTTAATGATGTAAACCTATCTTTTTTCTTCAGAGGGATCAGTGTCCTGAATTCCTGAGGAAAGAAGGGAGAAGAACTTTGCCTAAGAGATGAAATCATATTTTACTTTGTAAAAACCCTAGTAAGGAGGATCGTCACACTCTGTCCAGTTCTAGGGGTGTGACGATCCCAAATCATTGCATGTTGTACTAAACTTGGCATGCAATGTCGTTTCAATCTGCTTAGTTATAGGGGTGCGACGATTTTTGTACGTGGGAAAAACGATCATTTTCTCGATGCTTCTAGAAGGAGAAGTTTCTATGGTGAGGTGGCCTCCGATCGGTTTGGATCTTACTCACTTTATTGATTTAGTGGGATCATCCTAACCTCCTCACCTTATCATATTCAACTTATAAAAGGAGAGGAGCTCTCATGGAGAAAGTTAGTTGTTTTTTAGCTTGGAGTTTTTGGAGCTTGTATGCTGGCTTTGAGCTTTGCTTTGTCAAAAGAGATTGTGAGTAGCTATCAGATATACAGTCTCAGAATCCATGGAGTAGAAGTGTGTGGGAAGCAAGGAACTATTGGAAGGGACCTTACAACATCAAGTCTTTGGTTGTATTCTCCACTTTCTATCTAATATGATACAACAATATGTTTCTTTCCCATAAAACTAGTCTTGTTTTATTGTATGATTCGTTGATCACATACATAGGTTCCTGTTGAGTATATTATATTTCTTTCACTTTGGTTGGATTTTTTTCCCTTGCAGGTTCAATTTCATTGGAGCATTAGAACGGATCTGGATGGCAATGGCGAGAGGAAGCAACATTTAAACCGTATGATGTCTATATCTTATTAACTAGTAAACTCAATACTTAGAGATTAGGAAAAGTCTTGTATTTTGTTCTGTTTTGTTGTAGATTCGGGTGGATATAGGGAGATCTGTTTATGTCCGCATTTAACGATAAGTCCCATAACAGAGCGATAAAACTCCAAGAGGAAGAAAAAATCCTCCAATATCAAGAGAGGGTTGACCTATCCATCCTTGCCCCTTCCTTCCACCCAAGAATATATGAGAGATAATAAAACTTTAAATTAAATCATCACCATCAACCAACCATCACATAGAACCTGATAATGCTTCTAGATACTTCTTCAACTTCTACAATTATTCAATTCTTGGAATACTCTGATCCTGTAGATAATATTACTCAATGTATTCTCTAAAACTCCTCCAAGTTTCACTCCTTGAATCCTCCCCAAACAGAAGTTATAGAGAGAATGGTAGACCTTATTCAATTCTGGTTTATTCAGGAGATCGAACTTGTACAAAATTCATCACGCTCAATATTTAACATCAGATTCTGAAACTCTCACACACGAAAATACAACCCTTAATCTTTCCAATTAAATTTGTCTCGCTTCATTTTGATTCTCTATGAAGAAGTTATGACTGTTTTACTCTGAAGACCTGTTTATGACTAGCTTCAGGACTAGTAAAAAACCCTATCTTCCATGGAGTGTATCTCCAAAATTTTAGTGAATAAAGAGATGAAATTTTTACCACAGGTACCTAGATATGTATTCTCAATACCATATAAATTTCAACATCTGAATCGTTCTAGAAAAAATGTTATAGTGAAAATTGTAATATGACTTATAAATAACATACCTTAGAACACATCACCAAAAGACTTCATCCTCCTTTGAAATCCAACTTTCTTTACTTCAGATTCCTCTGAAATTCGACTTGTATGTAAAATGAATGTATAATGATATATATTTATACCATTTATGTCACTTCCTTTTAACATTAGGTCCGACATGACACTTTCTTATTTTGTAATTCTTTTCTTTAATTATCTTCAGGGTCGACCTGTACTTCCTTCTTCAATTCACTTTGTCATCTTAAAAAATTCATTTCTCCTCAACCATGAGGATCCACGTGACATGCCACCTACCACCAGAAAAAACATGATGTATATTATCCATCCATGGGTGTTGTGTCTGCATGTGCAGTGTCCTTCATGTCCAAATACCTTCATCAATCTTGCGGTCCAAAACCAATGGCTAGGGTTGACATCAATGACAACAACCAATCTTTCAACAACCAATGATGATTTCATTCCTAGTGATTATGAAGAGATTGTTGAGTTAGATGAAACTCGTTTAAATTGTAAAAAAAGGAAAGAAAAGGTTGTTGATAAAGAATAATTGATAGTTACCTCCGAATATCATGATGGAAGTCCTAAAGGTATAAGAGAAATACTAACCCCGGGTGCTAATCTAGAAGATGGTGTTATCAAAACAACGCAAAATAACATTCAAGATCAACTAAGGAGGAACAAATTGGTTGATAAGGGCCATACATTTCAGTTGAATGTGAATCAACTTTATAAACCCACAGAAGGCCAAGACAAATACCAAATTAGAAAACCACGTCATTTGCATATCCAAAGCTTTAAAGCACTGATTAGGCACAATCCATATGCACATGTGGTTGACTACTTAGTTCTTGTTGACCCAATGGAATTTCCTACCAAGGATGCATTTGATAGGTCAAAATGTTTTAAGTATAACTAATATGTGATTGGAGGAAATCATTATGCAGAGGCTAGAAGAGAATTTATGCAAGAGTATCCCAATAACCCTCTTTTTGAGACAATCGTATGTGTAATTTATGTTCGTTTAACAGATGGAGAAGTAAAGTTATTGGCATAGGATCATAACACAGATAATGAGTACAGGATGTCCATGACTTTCATTCAGAGGGTGCGATTTATCCATAATGATTTTTCTGTAATATGTGGTGGGGATATATCAAATGTTGATGCAAAGTTTAGGAAGGAATGTAGTATGGAAATAGGCTTCCCAATTGATGAGGAAAGTGTAAAAGTAAAAAATCGCAAATGAAGTGATGCATTCAGAGTTGTGGATAGCTATTTCCAATTGGGATTTAAAACTTGACAGATATGAAATTTGGTAGATGAGGTCTTCAACCTATGGGAAAATATTGGTATAAAAAAATCAGAAGGTTAGGAATTCTAAACCCTTAGTAGGTAGCACAAGTAAGACAGGTCCTGAAATAAAAAAACATGTCAGATGATATGACTATAATGCCTTGGATAACGATGCAAGGAGTAAAGGATGAGAAACTTGTCATAGCTATATTATCACGTGTAAGGTTGGGTGAATTATCAATGGAGGAAATGTGTGATGAATTTAACAAGTAAGTCTATTGAGTTATTTCTTATTTATGTTATGATTAAAAAAATAATTGTTTCTATGTAACGTAACAATGTATTTTATTCTATATATTTTATAACATAATTTATTTTTTTTAATTTAGTCACAAGGTTTATATGAGAATACAAGAGGAAATGGTTAAGATGTTGAATGAGTACAGTTGGGATGATTTTAGACTCAACTATCCAAATTCAAGCTCTACAACCACATTGAGTCATTTTTTTGTTGCATTAAAAAAGGTATGTTGATTTATTACATTCATTTTATTCATTTGTATGTTAATTTATTTGGATTTTATTAGTTATAGATATATAATTATATGTTTGTTTGTTTCATTAAAGATGTCAAAGAAGAATATACCTAGAGTACTTGAAACCTTCAAAAGTTATATTCAAAAAGTTAAGTTTGAAAGAGAAAGATGGCGATGTCTTCAAAATGTTGAGCTTGATGACACCCTTGATCACTACATTTGGAATGGGCTCGACAATGTTCAATATAAAGTGATATTAGGGGATTGTGAAAAAATTGCAAACCTTGTTCCTAAAAAGGAATACTCCCTAGTTATTACAGATATCCCTCATGGTTATAATATCCAAAACATTGAATATGATACTGAGCCTTATACTTACCAATCTTTCAATAAAGTGGTTATGGGATTTCTAGAAGTCACAACATCACCATTTTGGAGATTTTTGTTTTTTCATTCAGACACACAACAAGGATTAATACAATCAAGTTTCAAGGGAAAATAAAAGACAATGATGCATCTTTATTGGTAAGATATTGAAATTGTATGTCTAGTGATTAAGATTATAAATCTATTTTATTAATTCACAAGTTAATTGAATTTATACTTATTTATGTTACATGAAAAAACCTAATATTCATAGCTCCAATAGTGAACCCTTTACACGTGATATTGAAAGTATACATCTTGCAAGATGGACAAAAGATGATACTTATGATTCTATTATTTACAATGTAAAGGATAGAAATAAGCCTAATAGTTTATTGGTTTACAATGTTGTGGCTATAAAGCTAACAATATATGAGGAAAATGATTTCAAAGGAGAGATCGTTAACATTTATCAAAAGCCACAAGCACTATTTAATTATCATATAGATACATTTTTAAATGAAGGAGGTTGAGTTTTGGATTTTTTCTCAGGTTCAGGTAAGATTTATGATATAACATTTATGAAATCATACTTCGCTCTTTATTATTTTTAATTTATGTTGTTTTACATTATTTACTTTGTATTTGGTGATTAGGTACAACATTAACATGATGCTTACAAAAAGAAAGGAATTGCATAGCCTTTGAAAGTGATGCATTGCAATGCAGATTTATTAAACAAAGAATTAATGTTATTAGAGCTCTTCCAGATGAAATGCAAGAAGTTTGCTTGAGGAAATGAGATTTTAATGAATCAAAGGTAGAAAAAATATCACGACAACCTCAAGTACCATTAGGAGGTTTGCTTGGAAAAGATCACTTTGGAGAACTTGTGGATATCGATAACTCAATGAAGAGCAACATGAGCCAAATGAGCCAATGGAAGCACATAATGATGTCCAAGAAAATGATGATGTGTCTGTTGAGAATGATGAATTTGGGATATATGACATTGTCGATTAGTTTTAGGATGCCCTTGAAGACAATGATGAATTTTGCAAATTTTCCATGAGTTATAATTGTAATGTTTTGACTTTCAGATTTTAAACAAAGAATAAATATGCATCTATTGTTGTTTTATGATGAATATTTTTTATTATTTTCTTTTTACTTTTATTTTTATGTGATTTAATATTCTAGAGAAAATGACATTAAATATTGTCAGTTTTTTACTGTAAATCTATAAAAATATTAAAAAAAATGTTAATTTTTATTAATATTTTTTTGTTACATATTTAAAAATAATGTTATTTAGCTACAAATATTTGCTATGTATTGAAGAAAAAATAAAAAGTGTGTTAAAAATACAATTTTACATTGTATTTAAAACTACGGCACCATGAATTAAATAATGAGACATAATTGTATGAAAAATCTTAATTTTAAAAATGTAAATGATATATAACATTTTTAGTATCATTAAAAATCATAAAAAACAACATTGATAAAAAAAAGAAACGATTTAGAAAAAAATGAAAATAGTTGGAAAAACAAGCATTTAAAAAACAAACAAAAAATTGATTTAGGAAAATTTGAAAATAGTTCAAAAAACAAGCATTTTAGAAACAAAATGTGGATCCGTTATAGATAAGAATATTTAAAATATCAAAAAAATACCTCAAAATGAAAAGGGGTGCTACTAGTAGCACCATTTTTCAAAACATGGTAAAAAATGGGACCCTTGAAAAAATCAGAACTCGACAAATTTCTCATTAAGCTGGTAATGTTGTTTTTCATGGTCTGCTAAATATATCTCTCCTAACATCTGAGGCAAAACAAAGAAAACTCGGGATTGAATGTTGTTTGAAGGAAGAGCTGGGGAAAATCTAGACCACCCACTAGGTTGTTGTATAGAAGGGGTTAGTTTTCATTGAAGCTTGGATGTAATGGATCTAGTTTGGAAATATGTTGAGGTATCTAGGAAGAGGGGATGGTCCCTTAGTTATGCATTGAACTAGAGTAAAAAGTAATGTTGTTATCAATTAGTTTCTTGGAGCCCCTAGATAATGGGAGCATCGTAATGAAGGAAGTAATCCTATGGGTGGAATTTAGTCTAGGAGGACGTTGAAGAGTATGGGAATGGAGATTAAAGGTCACTTTCATGCATAAGGATAGGCATCTATGAATTGGAACCCTAGCCGCAGGATTCCTTAGGAATCCTCTCATTTCCTTCCCCTCTACGCTTTGCAGTAACTCCTAGACTTCGGTGTGAAAGAAGCTCATTGTAGTGTTAGCAAGTTGGTGGTTGTTTTCGTTTTCCTTTTAGTTTTTCTATTTTTTCTTGATCAGTAGCTATGGATGATTTGGTAGACTATGAATATGATTTTATGGATGGAAAACTAATTTGGCACCTGCCAGATGGCCATCCTCTCGACATAGTCTCACCGATATTGTTGCCTATTGTCGGTTGCTCAGGGGAGGCCCTTTCATCGGTCCCAGTTCGTGCCTCTGCTTTGGGACCCTAGTTGTTTGATTTTGGTGGTTTTCCTAGAGCCTCGGTCTCCAAAGATTTTCTTTGGGGGGGTTTTTATCCAAACCCATAAGGAGTCCTTTCAGATCTATGGAGATTAGAGCATGTTATCAGTGCTCAGGATCAAGTTTATGGTTTTTCCCTAAGGTTTGGAGGGGAACATGCTATTCAGTCTCTTGGTTGGATCATCCTTCTGGGAACTTGGAGATATTTGGATATTTTTCAGCGCATCCCAGTATGATAATCCCTATTCCTTGTCAAAGCCTCCCCCCCCACTCTCTCGGAGTCCGGTTTATCATCATCTCTAAATCTGAATGAGTTACTGGCCATCCCTTCCTCCTCTTTTGTCGATGGATCCGAAGCACCTATTAGCTCCTCACCCCCACCCCATATCCAAAAGGTAAACCCTATAAAACTTGCGTCTGAGGTATTTGAAGGTGAATCCTCAGTTCCAAAATGAAAGAAAGCTCGTTCGGGAGTAAAATTAGTCCCTCGACCACAATCCTCGTCTCTTGGGGATGACGCCATGCTTCCAGAGATCCCTGATATTGCATATAAGGCATTGCAGGCCGAGCAAATGACCATCATATTGGACTAGACCACTTAAAGGATTGGGTCTCCTTTTCTTGGGGGGATTTGGGGATATCCTTATCAACCATCCATACTCTTGAAAAAGGGTGGTTTTTGTTCAATTTCCAGAAAGCATAGGATGTGAGCATGATTCTAAGAGACCCATGGTGCATAGACTTGACTCCTTTGTTTTTAAAGAGGTGGATTCCCTTCTTCGATGCCAACCATGAGAATATTGATGAGCTCTCAATCTAGGTGTGGCTTCCAGGGTTTCCACCGAAATGCTGGAGTTGGAAATGCTTTGAGAAAATTGGCAAAGCTATAGGTACTTTCATGAATTTGGATATGTCCTTCACCTCCATAGAAAAATGTCCGTGGCTCAGATTTTAGTATCCCTCAACCTCAGGAAAGTAATTTCGGATACTTTGGAACTTACTCACAGAGGCTTATTATTCAAGAAGACTCTTGACTATGAGGGAATTCCCTTCAAATGCCATATATTCCACAAAAACGGTCATAGAGTTGTAGATTTTAACCTCTCGATGAAGTGTAGAGTCCCCATTTTGCAGAGCTCTAGGATAAGGACAAAATCTTCCATCCATCCAGGGTGTTTTGTGGTGTCACCTCCAATACAGTCAAGAGCCCTGATGTAGGTTTGGAGGGAGGTCTCTACACGAAAGGCAATGGAATTGGATCAGCATGGGATAAGGGAAGCAAAGTCTGAATTGAAAAGGCCAAGGGAAAGATCCATGGCCATGAAGCCTGTCCTCCTCCCTTGGACATTCGGATTAAAAAAGGAATCGAGGCTCATATGGGTATGCCCCCTCTTTGTTATTTCTCTATAAATTTTATTTATTTATAGTAATTTTCTCAAAATCTTGTTGGCTTAAATATGTTAAAAAACCTCCCTCCCCTCCCCTGCATACTCTAAAAACCTTCGACCTTTTACCTAGGCCCCCCTCTTTTCTGTCTTTATTTCACTCAAGTCTCGTACCCTCCTCGGATTCCCTACCTATCCCAAAGTCAATCCTCTTCTCTATTGTCAGAAGAAGAGACCATTTTTTACCAAATGAGATACAGATCGGTCCCGACCTATGGGCATACAAAATCCCCCCACCCGGGTTTGGGATTAAATCCTCAATCGGGGATTAAAAACAAAGAAAGGGGTAGAAAATATTTTTTCTCCAAAGAACAATCCCGAGCGTCCATTGATGTGGCGGCAGGAAGACAACTCTCCATCACAGGGGAACTTAGAGAATTTCCACCCTGAGAAGGGGTTTCCAAATGAAATTTCTCTCCTTAAATTGTTGGGGGTCGGCGAGCCCCTCCAAGTGTCTCGCCCTCCAACGGCTGCTGGAGATTTTGCAGCCTTATATTGTAATTCTTCAAGAAAATATTCGAGAAGCATATTTGATTGTGTCTCTATTGGAAAATCTCCTTAAGGGCTGGTCTTTCTTTGGCATTGATGCTTTTGGTCGCTCGGGGGGTTTGACAATGGGGTGGAACCCAAAATCCATCAAGATTGAAAATTCTTGGGGTTTCAACTCGAGCCAAGGTATGTTTGTTTTTTTTGAATACCTAGATAAATCGTTTACAATTTTAAACATTTATGGACCCTCTCAGGATCGTCCCCAATTCTGGAATGCCCTTCTAGAAAAATATTTCTTAAAATATAGTCTTCTCATTCTGGGAGGTGACCTTAATTTATCCATAAGGGAGGCTGAATCATGGGGGAAAAGGACCTAGATCAACTCTCTATAAAATTTATTCGTGCATAAGATACAGGAAGCGAGGCTAATTGACATAACTCCCATAAATATTAGTCCCACCTGGAGAAATAAGAATTTGGGAGAAGATCATATAGAAAAGAGGCTAGATTGTTTCTTGATCTCAAACTCTCTAGTGGAAGAGCCTCTTCTCTTCAGACAATGGGAAGGGTCAAGAGGGGAATCATACCACTATCCAATATTTATGGAAATAGCAGGGGGGCCCCGAAAACTATCAGGTCCTTTCAAATTTAACTCTACATGTTTAAAAGATGAAATATTTATAAATATAGTAAAGGAAGTCTGGACTCCAATTGGACAAGAGAAGAGGCAAACAGTTCAATTTGCAAGGAACTTAAAATCCCTGAAACACACTACAAAAGATTGGGATAAAAGGAAAAAGCAATAGATAGAACAATACATAATCAATACAAAAGCAACTCTTCAATCCCTCCATGACTTCGATAAAGGAGGATTTTCCACTCCAACAGAAAAAGAGGCCCTCTTATCTATGGAAAATAAAATAAGAGAGCTTCTTCAAGCCATGGAAGAATAATGGAGGAAAAGAAGTAAGGCGCTCTAGCTACATAGCGGGGATGAGAATACAAAATGTTTCCAAGATTATGCAAAAGGCAGGAAAATGGCAAACACAATTTGGAGTCTAAAAGATCAAACAAGTAGGAAACTATCCTCCTTTGAAGATTTGGCAAGGCTTGGTTCTCAACATTTCAAATATTTATACTCAGTAGACAGAAGGGTGTCACTAGACGCCATAATCTAGATGGGAAAATTATTTCCCTGCTTTGTATAAGAGGAGGATAACTTAGATCTTGTGGAAGCAGTGTTAGAATATGGATAAAAATAAGTTTTACACAATTTCCAAAAAGATAAAATCCTAGGACCAGATGGCTGGTCTATGGATTTCTTTGTAGGACTCTATGATATCATTGGAAAGGATATTCTCAAAGTGATATAAGATTCAAGAGATAATGGGTTTATTCACCCTCCTTTCAATGCTACTTTTATTTCTTTAATCCCAAAGTAGGATGCTCCCGAAATCTTGAACGAATACAGACCCATTTCTTTGTGCAACTGTATTTATAAAATAATTGTGAAAATCATCAGTAGAAGAATTAAAGGTATTCTCTCAAAATCTATTTTCCAAGAACAGTTTGTTTTTTTGGAAGGTAGACAGATCCATGAAGAAACAATATCCCAAGAATCCATGCACAACATTAAGACTCGAAAGCTAAAAGGAGCAGTGCTAAAGATATATCTCTTCGAGGCCTATGATCGATTCAATTGGATTTTCTTGAGAATGTTGCTCACTCATCTGAGATTTGGCCTACCTTTTATCAATTGGGTCATGAGATGTATCTATTTGGTTTCATTTGCAGTTCTCATAAACAGTGTGACCTCACCTTTCTTTACTGCAAAGAGAGGGCTCAGGAACAGATGCCCCCTATCCCTGCTCCCTTTTTTGCTGGTGGAAGAAGGTCTTAGCAGGGCCTTAACTGAAGAAAAAAACAACCAAATTTTCATTGGTATACCTCTTTCCAACATTTAGTCTCTCACACATCTGTTGTTTGTTGATGATGTACTAATTTTCTGCAGTGGGTTAAGGGGGGATGCAAAAAATATGAGTACTATTCTATATCTTTTCAGTAGGGATACTGGAATGCAAATAAACAACTCAAATTCTACCCTCTATGCCTTATGGATCCAAAAGAAGTTCTTTTCTACAAAGCCCTCTTTCCTTATGTAGAAAATACCCTAGAAGAAGGGCTAAAGTACTTGGGATTTCACCTAAAGCCAAATTTCTACACAAAATCGGATTGGACCTGGTTAATTGCAAAGCTAGAAAAAAGGATAAAATATTAGAGCTTCAGGTGGTTGTCTAGAGATGGTAGGTTGATCCTTGTAAAATCCGTCCTAGGGGAAATTCCAGTCTATTGGATTTCAATGGCTTGGATTCCAAAAGGAACTCTGGAGAATGGGGATAAAGAGGTGGTCCAACTATATCGAGTGATGGATATTATGGTTGTAGGCCTTGGCAAGCCATTTCCATAAGAGTAGAGTGAGAGAGAACATATTGTAGTAAGGTAGTAGGGTCGATGTTACAGGTTCAAATCAGAAATACTAATCGACGGATATGTCCTAATCAGAAGCAATAGATGAAAGGAATAATAAATAGGTGCTCTATGTGTCAAAAATGGTGTATCAACAACAAGCATTAATAGTATGTATCTATAAAAAAAATAAGGAAGAAATTTTTCAAATTCCTATGGGGAGGTCAGAAGGAGAGTTTTGTGATTCCTTGGGTAAAATGGGACTCCCTGGCCTTGCCAAAGTTGTTGGGGGGTTGGGGTTTAAAGAATATCCATAGTTTCTCCACTGCCCTTGCTGCCAAGACAGGATGGAGACTGATATCCTCTAATAATTTGTGGTCGATGGTAGTAACCCAACAATATATTAGTCTAGAATCCGTAGTGGATTGGATAAGAAGTCCAGTCCAAAGCTTCCAAAATGGTTCCATCATGTGGAAATATCTCGTCAAATATTTTCCTGTAGTCAGTCAAGGGCTAGATTGGAAGGTGGGAAAATGAAATCTTCTTAGGATTGGTAGGGATATGTTGTCGGGTATCATTGGCTTGCATATTCTTCCCCAAAATATAATTAATCAATTGCATGAGAGGGTATCTTCCATTTGAACCAGATTATAGACGAGCATCAAACTATGCTTTAGAGTCAAGGCTAGAAATACTCTCGCGCTCTGGATCTAGGTGATCATCATACAACATCTTGGAATTCCTACATCAGGTTTCTCAAGCTATGTCATTTCAAAATTAAATACCAGGAAGATGAATTAGTTTGGAAACACAACCCCTTTGGGGTCTATACCCCAAAAGTGGGATATTCTTTCTTAATGGTCAACATCCTTCAACAAGATCCTGACTAGTGGTGGAAAGGGATCTGGAAATTTAAATTCATTCTCAAGGCACACTTATTCATGTGGTGCCTAATCAGGAAAAATGTACCTACATGGGATAGAATGAATCTCAGAGGAGTGGAAGGACCAAGCTAGTGCTCCCCATGCAAGGGGGATAAGGAAACAAACACATACCTTTTCTTAGGTTGCTCATTTACAATTCAAACTAGGAGAGTTGTTTCATCTACTTTGAGTCAATCATGCTCTTGGAAAGGGCCCTCCATCGAAGAGGCATGGAGATCTTGGTTACAAGAAATCAAAAAAAAAATATTAAGCCACTACCTCTCCTCATTCACTGGGGCATCTGGATAGCCCGAAATTATTCCATTTTCAAGGACAAAGTTTCTCTACCTGACATAATCGCAGCCCAAAATATAGCAATACTTTCACATTTTCCTCAAGAGAAAGATGCCCCCCCCTCCCAGGCAGGTGGTGGAGGAACAGATAAACTTCTCAAAGGCTTGAGATTTTTTTGTTGGCACTTCTCAAGACAATGGAGTCCGATGTGGAGGTGGGGGAGTCCTTTATATATCTCCATCACATTTCTTTAAACTAAAGTGGGGACTGGGGTAGGGTACAAATAATTATGCAGAACTCATGTCTCTAAAGCTTCTACTCACCTTTGTTGGGGAAAAGGGGATAACAAACCTACAATTTTTTGGTGACTCAATGGTGGTCATCAATTGGTTGCGAAAAAATCAATTGTGCCACAAAACTAGTCTTTCTACAATCTTGGATGAAGTCTTTTTAAATGCAAACATATTTACAAATATGTCATTTCAACATGTTTACAGGGAAAGGAACGTCACAACATACACCCTATCTAAAAAAGGTACTCTCATGGCTCTCTGGAAGTGGCATGTAATAGATTTCAAGTATGGTCAGGGCTTCGAGCATTATCACAGGCCTTTTATAGAACCGAATGGCCTGACAGGGGTCAATATCTAGCTTGCTCCTCCTCTTTTTCTTGGCAGTGGATCTTTTTGTATTCGATTGCAATTTTTTTTGGAATGTGAAGGACTACCATCTTATTGGGAGGGGTATCCCTTTTTTCAGATGATATAT